>JANAVB010031219.1:4078430-4230930 GCA_029216955.1 Iris pallida
TTGACTCTGTAACATCCTTTAAAAATAGGAAAAGAGCCAGGGACTAGGTCAATGGTGAATCCTATGTCTAGATCTGGGATAATCCGGGAAGACTATCAAGAAAAACATCTACCATAAAGGTGTAACTAAGATTTTATTCATGTGGAGAATTACAGCAAAAACTCTTATGATTGATCTAAGGACATCCTGTTACAACTTCCAAAAAATAGACAATGCTATTCAGCAGTCCTAGGTACTATTCTTCATGGTTCTGGCTCTTGCATGAGCAGTCTCCAACTGCTTCATCTTCTATGAACCTCGAGTATGCATCATGCCTTATTGTAGGAGGCAAGGTCTGCTGGTTAGGAAGAGTCCCTAGGTTGTGACCTAACAGGTGTTGCTGGGATATGTGCTCTGGTTTGATGAAGAGATAAGGGGCAGTCCTTTACCCGATGTTCAGCAGATCCACATGCCAAATATTTTTTCCAATCTCTTGCGACAAATATTGGCTTGGGGACCAGGCCTTTTACAGTAGTCACAAACCAATAGCTTCTTATGATATGACTGCCGGATAGGGCTCAAAATGTCTTCTAGATTTCAGGAGTACCCCTCCTAGGGTGAGGTTCTGCTCCAACTTGGTTGGAGATAACTAAGGCTACATCATTGACGTTCTTCATGTCTTCTCTCATGATATTCATCTGTTCCTGCTGGGCTTCATCTTGAGCTTTCTGGAACTCCATGATTTCTTGAAATAGGGCAACCATTTGGAAGGTGTTTGCTGGTACTGGTGGAGCAACAAGAATGGATACTCCACCAAGGAAATACAACTCAGTTTGAGAAGAGGTAGGAATCGTCAGTGTAGTGAAAACTTCACTGGATGCATTATGGGGACGGTCAATCAGCCGCGAGGGAAAAGACCCTGGACTTGGTTGAGGAGATGGGATATGATCCGGAGATGACACCTCATCGTCAACAGGATTGGTCTTGTCATTGGCCATTCTCTGGAAGGTTTAGGATGCACACATAAGCAAGGTATCCTACCAGTCTATAATCAAACAAAAATATTTATTTATATAATTTGATCCTATGTCATGACAAATCAATGTTCTAGTGTTCTAATTGTTTCTAGGTATATTTTCCTAAGTTGTTGTTCGACCTGCATGGGCCACCACTAAAAATATGTCACGACCCGATCCCAAATAATTGGGTCGAATCGGATCATGCCCAGCCTGCACCGTTGTTGAGACGGCGGCAGTAAGCTGTTCCATTAGCAGATAACCACAACAACATCTATATTTGTCACAACTCAAAATTCGGAAATTTAAAACTTTATTAAACTTTTACAATGAAATGAAAGATACAACTTAAACCATTTTCTACATACATCAAGAAGAAAAGAAAACTCTAGTCAAACAGCTCATCAGTCTCAAAATCCTCGTCCTCTAGTTGGGACCTCGAAAATATCGCGGAACAAAGCCTCATCAGTGATACCTAAAAATGTTGGATCTCCAGTCAGGAGGGAGCAAAGTACAATTTATGCTAATTTAACAATTGAAATAATAATAGAATTATGCACTTTTAAACAGTTTTGAAAATCAACAATTAAGCAGTTACAGTTTTAAAACAGTTACAGTTCTGTGATGTGAATAGGCAATAAAATATGACCGGATTGGGTTTGTTACAGTAAGATACGGCTTATCCCCGTATGTATGAGGGGTAAGCTAATATAGTTACAGTAGTTACAGTAGTTTGGATGTGGTCATACTCATTACACTACTCCCCCAGTCCCCAATAGTTACAGTAGTTACAGTCAATGCTCTCAGAGAGAGTTCCGTGTTGCATCATGGTTTAAACTTGCATTAAAACGATTACTAAATAATTGTAAACTAACACAAAATGTACTTGCCTCAGGTTTGACTGGACTAGAAAGGTTGATACGTCGGGTTGGAAGTTCGTACTCTTCCTCGAAATCCTACATTCGATAAGCTGTCTCAGAAACCAAGAATCGTCAATGCTAACTAAGCTAGTTGCAATCTCTAAACTGTTCCCTAGTCAATTTTAAATATTTTAATTTGCTAACACAAGCAAAACGCGATTATTAGTGCGTTGTAATTATGAAACATCAATTTATATTTAATTCTGGGAAAAACTTGCATTTATCAATTTATTCAGAAAACTTGGTATTTATATTTATATATAAAAATACAATTTCTTTTAAATGAGAAAAACGTGAACTTCTAAAATTGCTATAATTATTATTAATAATCCTAAATTATGCGTCTACACCATAACCAGAAAATCCAAAAACTACAGTTACTAATTATTACAAATTTGCAGAAAAGTAAATGGGCTTATGCCCTTACAGGCCAATGAATTAAAATAAGAAGAAAACTTGTTAGTCCTGTAATCTTCCTACAAATTAATTATAAATAAACCAATAATTTAAATTAAAATAATTATAATAGTGAGTCTCAGATATTGGTCCAATCATCATATAGGCTAATGCCTCAACGTCCGGGCGAAACCGGTTTCGTTTGCACTTAGCCAGGCCCACTGACCAATTACGGTCGTCGCCCAAAATCCAAAATATTAATATTTTTTCCGAAAACCATTTTAAAATCATTTTAAAATATAACTAAATTTTATGGAAAATCCGACAGTATTTTCTCTATTTTTGGTCAACCCAAAAACTGGAAAAGTGCGCCATGATTTCCTGCAAATAATCCTAAACCGGGGAAACTCAAATTTTCCAACCAAAATAATATTAAACCCGAATCAGCAATACGTTTCCAAAAATTTCGGAAACCCAAATAAATTCGGAAATTCCGATAATATCATAACTCTTTCCGAAGAGTTCTCGGAAAACCCGAAACCATCCACAGAACCAATATTCACAGAACACTTGATCCAAAAATTTCCGAAAACCACAAACGTAGCAGAAAACCGAATTTTCCGAAGAAAATTCGTGGACCAAATCTCATCATCGACCAAGACAGGGGACGAACTACTGTGATTATCAGAGATTACCCAAAACGATGGAATTCGAAGGGTTGCCTCGGACTCGGGACGCGCAAATCCACAGTTCGAAGACGAAGTCCAGCGAAGAACGCTGTCCAGAACAGCTGACAGCCTCGGGGTCAGCGTCTGCGTGCTAGGACACGAGAACCGCGGGATCAGCGCCGGAAAGGACGGGGGCGCGCTGGAGGCGGAGTCGCGGCCTAAGGACGCTGCGACAGGGGTTGGCGAAGGGGTTGGGCCGACGGGAAGCCGAAGGGGGTCGGCCAGAGATGCGCCGGCCGGAGGAGGGCTGGAGGAGGCCGGCGGAGGGGAGTCGGGCGCCGGCGAAGGCGCTGGGGAGGCCGGAACTAGGAGCGGAGGAGGCCGGCGGGTCCGGGGCTGCGCGGGTCGGTGTGGGGCCGGCGGGAGAGGGAGAGGTCCGGCGGGCGGGCGGAGAACTCGCGGGGCGCGGTTGCCGGAGGAGGCGCCACGGTCGGAGTCGACCGTGGAGTGACCGCGTAGAGTCGGGGGTCGAATTCGTAGAGAAAGGAGAGAGGGGTCTGGAGTGGAAGGAAAGAGGGGAGGGTAGGTGATGGTTTGTTTGCTTCTTCTCTCTTTTTTTTTTGTAGATGGGGAATGTGGTGGAGCGAATAGAGGGGAGAGGAACGTGTAGGAGGGAAAATAGGGGGGTCGGGTGAGTGGTTGTGCTGGCTGGATTAGTTTTTTTTTCTTTATAAAGAAATAGTATCATATATATATATTTACCAAAAAACAAATTAAAACGGTTTTTTTAGAAAGAAGTTTGGGTTTGGAACGGGAATCAAGGTCGGGTTGCTCGGGGTCGGAGTTGGACCCGGACACGGAATCGGGACGGGGCAATCAATCAAAAATCCAATCGATGTATTTTTAAAAATATGGTTTCTTAATCCGATGGATGCTAATAATAGTAATAATAATAATAATAATAATAATAATAATAATAATAATAATAGTAATACACATTCCCAAAGCTGGGTTTCACAGCTTAGGTCTCGCATCGTACACGTGGGTCCTAAGCCGTACCGATATTCATGTACTCCTGTACATGTTCCTGTACTCACCCCAGCCGGTCACATAGGCTAGTTGTATTTCAAATATTGTGCACATGTCATGTCTTGTGCTTCAGGTTCATAGTTACATTCCTGTACTTTATTTCTTGTACTTATATTCCTGTACTTTCCTGTTCTTTTCCTGTATCTCATATTTCATGTTCTCCTGTACTCATTTCCATATCATGATGTTCTTGTTCATTACCTAGAACTGTACTTTGCTCCGCTCCTGACTAGGATATGTTGTAGGTGAGATGGAGGCTTTGTGTGACACCTACTATGGCCGTGAGCCTATAGATGCAGTAGAGCCAGCTGGAGTTGCTCTGGACTTAGAGACTGAGGAAGCCTAGTACCTTACCCTTAGCCGTTTATATTTCATTGTACTTGAGACAATCATACTTTACTTTTCTTTTAGCTGGATGAATGTAATAGCTCTTAGACATGTACTTTGATTCTGGGATTCGATATTATAGATGCTGTGGTTTATATTCATTCTTATTTGGACTTGTAGTTTCCCTAAGATTTGGTACAGCTTACTTCATCGTGTCTAACGACGAAGGCTGGACGTGTCCGACTCGTGTCCGATTATTCGGGAGCGGATCGTGACAGAGATACCTTGGTAGAAGTATGCCAATTAGTATTAAACCAGTATTCTGTCCATGCCACATGCTTACTCCATTGTTTAGGTTGGTGACTACAGAAACACCTCAAATATCCCTCTATACATCTGTTAGTGACCTCTGTCTGACCATCAGATTGTGGGTGGTAGGCAGTGCTGTAGGCTAATTTGGTTCCTTGCAACTTGAACAGCGCCTTCTAGAATTGAATACGTGCAAGACACGTTCATATATACTAGTATAATTAATGTAATTAATAGTTTTTTGAAGTCATCTTTCTCAAATAATAGTAAATAATTAGATAAATAATCTAAAAAATATTATAGTAATTAGTAGTAAATAGTTAGAGTTTTAAATATAAATTCTTAATTAGTTAGTAATTAATTTTGAGTTGATAAATTTATAATTAGTTAGTAATTATTATCTTAATTTATTAAACTGTTTATTTAATTTATTAAATTGTTAGTTAGTAGTTATTACCTTAATTTATTAAACTATTTATTTAATTTATTAAATTGTTATGTGAATTAATTATAATTTACTATTATTATAAAATACTCTTCAACTTCCCATTTTTCACTTCCTATCCCAACCAAACACATTTGTCTAATTTTTATTTCCCACATTTCACTTTTATATCCCAACCAAACACATTTGTCCTCTACTAGGGGGACAGGGAAGTGAATGTATTCCTATCTTTCTTCCATATTTGAAAGTCGAAATCCAAATTTTTTCACACTTACGGTTTACCAAACATGTCCTTAGGGTCTGCTTGGCAATTGTAGGAATAGCAGTTATGATGTGTTTTTTGAGCACCGATTATGAGTAGTTATGAGGGGTACGATTTTTGGTGATTTTTAAGTAGCGACTTTTAAACCAGTTCAATCCATGCTTGGTAATTCAATAACGATCAGTTATGAAATTTTTTTACACAAATAAAATTAAATAGGGAAGGGTATTAATAGTTATAATTATATATTTTTGGTGAGGATACAAATTGAATAAAATAAACCCCTTAAAATCCACCATTTTGGGTGTTTGTAAAACCACCCAAAATTACATTACACCGATTTTGGGAGGATTTTGAGCCGTCCAAAACTAGTACTCAAAAAAATTATAAAAAATATATTTTCATAAATGGCCGGTTCAAAAATATCCCAGAACCGATGAAAACGTTGTTACCAAGGAGACCCTTAGAGATGTATTACAGAGGATCCAAAGACCTGTCTTTATTGGCAGTGAGCTCACCTATTGCCTTTTGAATGAAACTCCACTCTCCTGTGGCATGTTGCCATCTTCTTCTTCTTCTTGGCTCTGAAGTAGTAAAGGGCAGTGCTCTGAGAATGCATCCACTCCTCTCCACCCATGTAGCATAGGGGTGAACATTCGGTTAATTAGTTTTAAACCGAATCGAATAACCCAAAATTGAATTGGACCAAAACCGAATAAACAAAATCGAAAGTGAACCGAATTGACCCAAAACCGAAACAAACCGAACCGAATTAAATCGGTTCGATTTTCGGTTTATTCGATTTTTTTAATTTTTTTGCACTTTTTTGTTTATATATATATATATATATATATATATATATATATATATATATTAAAAAAAATTATTCAGTTTTCGGTTTTGGACCGAAACCCAAAACCGAAACCGAATAAATTTTTCTAGTATTTCCAAAACCGAAACCGAACCGGTTTTTTTTAAAACCGAACCGAACCTCTTATTCGGTTCGGTTTGATTTTCGGTCCAAAATCAAATAATGCTCACCCCTATTAGCTACCAGGAAACCCTGACTAAAATATTACATATGTATGAAACAGGGAAAAAAAAATATTTTGGTAATTTTGGGGTTACCAGGATAACGTCATAAGCCTATTACTGTCACATTCTAGAATTTATGTGATTCTATAGGGGATTTTTTTAGAATTAATAGGAAAATTTCAACTTAAGAGCACAATTACCGATAACGTATCCACGAGGCAATCAATATGTGAACCATAGCATAGAGAGAGTACGAAATGTCCTCAAATAGCCGAGGAACAACTAAATAACGGATTGCAGGATTTAACTGCAGGTAACCCCTGAGCCAGAACGACCCCAAACTTGTCACTAGCAATCCAACGGTTAAATACTATTTCCTTTTTTTTAAATAAATTTTAGAATTTATTCGAGCTAAAAATGATTTAATAAATATGTTTTAGAAATAAATTAAATACTAAAAAGATCACATGTTTTAACAAGGAAAACCTCCAATTCTTAAGCAAGTTGCACTTGCCTCGAGAGAGAAAACACCAGTCTGGGTTGAGCAATCCTAAATCGAAGAGTGGAAATTTGGATAAAAAGAGAGTTTGTTTTGAGAAATTATAAAGGAAAGAGATGGTGGTATGGTTATAGCAGCGTAAAAGTGTCCCAAACACACATATTTTCTAGCATTTTAATTGGAACATGCAATTGATCAGATCAAAGAAGTCAAAGTGTGATATAGGCAGCTTCAAGCAAAGATGACCAAATACTAATATTCACTATAATAAAAAAAACCACAGAAGGCTGCTCCACATCTGGTAGTGAAATGTATAGAAATGACTAACAAAAACTATATATATATATATATATATATATATTTTTTTTTTTTTTTTAAACTATATATATATATATATATATATATATATATATATATATATATATACAATAATATATGAATCATGAACAATGGAAAATCTACTCCCCTCTATCTCAAAATCTAAAACAGAAGATTACAATCATATCCTAAAGTTTGGAGAGATTACAAGAGGGGTACCAACATTTAATTTTTTAAGAATAGATACATAACGGCAAAGATAGTAGCTTCGGCAGTATGGAGACGAGATCGCCAGGACTTCCAGCGGTATAGAGACGAGACCGTCAGAAGGTTCGACAGTATGGGTACGTTAAAAAAAATTTGATCCGAATACTTTTGGGTAGAGGGAATGAGAGCATACTCTCGTAATGTAGGACGGAGAGAGAGCATGGTGAAAAATTATAACACATTGAAATAACCGGATGGAGAGAGCATGTTCTTAAATAGGCAAAAAACTATAACAATTGTTAACTAGCATTGTAATTAAAAAAAGAAAAGAAAAACAACCATCTCGTGGTGGTCTAGTGTTCATAATGTCATTATTTTCGGTGGTCTAGTGGCCATCCCGCCATTAGTAATGGTTGTCTAGTGCCCATAGTGCCATTGCTTTTGGCGAGGTCTTGTATCTCCGTCTGAATTTTACGAAAAGTATTACCCCTCCTCTAATATCATGAAACTGTGTTATCGTGAAAGTAATTTTTTGTATCCAAAACCTGGAAAAAAAAAATTATCACAATATTTACAAGTGGGAAACAAGAAACCTCGCCAGGAATCAGGGTATCCGGCAATGGATTAACAAGGAAAAATGATGATCACCTTCTCCCTATTGGAGGTCGAGTGGCGGATTGCTTTGACAGCCCCCTATCACCTCGGAGGTTCCGATGACTGACTGTTCCGATGGTTCCACCACATAGACACCACCGTCGCTCATCCCCAAGGCTATCTGGTTTGCCTCTGAGGGGTGGGCGGCGATCTCCACTGGATGGATATAGCTGCGCCCGCAGGAGGAAATAGTGCAGCAATGCAAAGGAAAATCAACATCTACCACTCAAGGACCAGATATTAGTTTTAACTGAAATGAAACAGTAAGTTCATTACTAGCATCATACCCAGCAACAGAAGAGGATAAATACGAAGATGGTGCAATTCGGCACCGGAGCATCAGGTCTTGCGCATCGAAAACTCCAACTGCACCATCACAGAACCCGGCACAAACTAACAGACCGTCGCATGAGTAGATAGCACATGAAATGGGTGCAGATAGGGCATCTCTCGGCGACCACTGCACTAGAAGGAAGAAAGTCCATTTGAAAAAAAAAAGGGGGTAAATCTGGCCAGAGGTAAGGTCCATTCTGCAGAATAGAAGCTAAAGAAAAAATATTGTCAAATGGATTCTTCATCCTTATATCATAAGTTGGTCTCATGTATATCGAAAGACAATAGAGTGATAAATATATGAAAAAAAATAAGGGAAGAAACATCAATTACCATGATAGAACGTGCGAAAACGTCAATCAACATCTTGTGATATAGCAACTTACACACATAAAAGTGAATTCAAGGTCTACACACACACACACACACACACACACATATATATATATTTTTGGAAAAAGGGTAAATTTTATTCCAAAAACAGACAATACTCATACAACATACAGACAGGATGGTCGCCCACCCGTCAGTCGACCATTTCTTTTACATCAAACTCCAAATTATGGAGGATACCAACTGGAGGGGTGATAAGACTCTCGAATATGCGCCGATTCCTCTCCCGCCAAACATGCCAGACATCGGCTGCTAGCCGAATCCTAGCAGTCTTGAACTAGACCATGTCTCGCCCTCTACAATCTCGAATACCCGTGATGATAGCTCCAATCGACCTGCCAGAAATACCTCCGCCCAGCATACGGTTTTGCTCAGACCATATGTACCATGAGACTCCACAGTAAAAAAATAAATGGGTCACCGATTCTCCCTCCAAATCACAGAGTGCACACTTTGGATTGGGGACCTGGATCCCAAAAGAGATGAGCCTGTCCCTGGTCAGAAGACGACCAAGGAGCAGGCGATACATACATAGCTACATTTTTCTGGCCAGATCCTTGCACCAAATGAAGTTAAAATCACCAATTGGGGGATGGGCACTACGCATAAGGTTGTAGCCACTCTGGAAGGTGAACTCCCCCGATGTAGTACCTCCAGTCACACCAGACGGATCCCAGACCCATATATTCTCAGGCTGGAATGGGTCAATCTCTATCCCGCGAATAATCTCTCCAAGCTCCTCAGTATGACGGTAGGGCTTCGGACTCCAAACTCCATTCCTGATGATGTGCTGACACGACAGACCTCTGTCCCGCCTCCCTGTGATCTCGATCGCCCAAAATGTCCACCAGAGACTGGTGCTCTATCCAAGGATCCAGCCACAGGTCAGTTCCAGCCCCATCACACATGATCCTCCTGACAGACGATTGAAGAACAACTCTGTGTCTCAGAATTTGTTTGAAGGTCACAGAGTGGTTGTTGTCAATATCACACCTCCAGAAGTTACCATTCCTCACATAGCGAGACTGCATCCACTCCGTCCAGAGGGATCTCCCTTTGATGAACCGTCATGCCAGTTTCAGGGCCGATGCTTTTCTGATAGCCAACAGAGGACGAAGACCCACACCTCCTTCCTTCTTTGGCCGACAGAGCTGTTCCCAAGATATCGCATGTAGGCCCCCCTCCAGATGAAATCAGCACATATCCGTTCAACTTTTCTGATGGTGGCCACGGGTAACAAAATAGACTGCAGCCAGAACTGGGCTAGGACAGAGATAACCGATCGGACTAACTCGATACGCCCCCGAAAGAAAGTCCGGCAGCTTGCCAACCTTCAACTCTCCGCTGGGCATACTCCACCAGGCTAGAGCAATCCTGGTCTCGGGCATAATTGACTGTCAAAGGGACTCCCAGGTATTTCACCGGGAGCTCACTTCTCTCCACGTCCAGTACATCAGCTCGCTCCTCCTTCTGAAGACAAAGTGAACTGAAGTAGACCCTGCTCTTCTCTCTGTTCATCTGAAGCCCCAAGAGCGATTCCAGCTCACCCATAATCTCAGATAATGTGTTCATACCCTCCAACGAAGGCTGTATGAACACCAACAGGTCGTCGGCATATATGGGGTGAGTAACCGGAGGCTCGACTCTCCTGTACAGCGGAACAATTCTTCCAAAATGGACTGCCCTATCCATCAAGCAAGTAAAGTACACCATGACAAGCGTGAACAGGTAAGGTGACAGGGGGACACCTTACCGGAGTCCACGGTTGCTTTTGAAGAATCCATACGGAATACCCTGGATAAGGACCGAGAAGGTGAGAGTCGATATGCATTCCCTAATCAACGCAACCCAACGATCATCAAATCCCATACCAGACAGAAGGTGGCATAAGAACTCTCTGTTAACCATGTCGTAGGCCTTCCTCAGATCCAGCTTTACACATGCCTCTCCCCACCAGGTTTGTTGATGTCCCTTACCATCTCATGAGCTAGAAGGCTATGCTCGGCTATTGATCGTCCCTTGATGAACGCCGCCTGGTTCGGAGAGATAAGGTCCTGCATGATCCCCTCCATGTGCCGGCACATGAGGTGTGTAATTATTTTATAAAGATAATTACAGCACGCAATAGGCCTAAAGTCCGCCAGCGAGGACGCCCCCTCCTTCTTTGGTACCAGGGTCAAGAAAGTATGATTCAGCTCCTTCAACAGCTTCCCCTCAGAGAAGAACTCCTGGATCGTCTCGAGAACCGGGACCTTCAGAATATTCCAGTGGCGTTTGTAAAACCCACTGCTAAATCCATCCGGGCCAGGGGCTTTGTTGGGGTCCGCTTTCTTGATAATGGCCTCCACCTCCTCTATAGTGACAGGGGCAAGCAGGAGGCTATTCCCATATGGGGTCACCAATCACTTTGTAACTACTTCTGGGAACACCGAAAGATAGTCAGTCTGAAAGTATAACTCAGAGTAGTACCTGACAGCCTCTCCTGAGATCTTGGACGGCTCCCCAATCAGATTACCCTCGGTATCAAGAAGCTGAGAAATGGTGTTCCGATGTTGTCTGGTGCGAATGACATCATAGAAGAACTTGGTACATCGGTCGACATTCTTAAGCCAGGAGCATTTAGCGCGCTGAGCCGCACTAATCACCTTTTGAAGCCATAGAGTATTGACTTCCCCAATCAGCTCCTTCTCTCTAGACGCAAGGTCCCCATTTAACATGTCAGATTGCATGGAGTGCTGGATGGCCCGAAGCTCCGCCTCCTTATCTTCAAGAGAGGACTTAGGCAAACTCTTCACCCAAGTCCGGAGCGCCTTCTTTGTGTACTTGAGCCGGTGTACCATCTGATATTGAGCAGTCCCCACAACATGATGAGCAACACCCTCCGTAATCGCCTCTGAGTAACCCTCTGAGATAAACCAGTTATTGTTGTACCGGAAGGGACGTGACCGCACTGAGGGGCTGGAAGTGAATCCAACCCTGATAGGAGAATGATCACTCGTCCCAGCGGCCAACCCCTCAGCCAGAGAGTGAGGGAAGCGGCGGAACCACTCCTCGTTGCCCAGAGCCCTATCCAACTGACAAGCCACCCTGTTCCTGACTGTTTTGTTGTGCCAGGTCCAGATATACCCCGAGCGAGATAAGACTCTGAAGGCCCGACTGGAGAAGGCAACTCTGAAAATCATGTAATATCGGATCTGGAACCGGTCTGCCATCCATCTTCTTCCCTCTGTGCAGAAGAACGTTGAAGTCACACATCAGAAGGAGGGGGAGGTGAGAGGAAGCAGCAACGGACGCCACTCTAGCAATGTCACGCCATAAGACCTTCCGACGTCTCCTGTTGTTGTGACCGTATACCGCTCCCAATAAGAACCGAAAGCCACATTTGTTCGTGAAAACGATAGCAATCAGTTGCTCCAACATCAAGATCAAGTCTCCATCCCAGCACTTCGAGCTCCATCTGACCCAGATCCTCGCCATGTTGCAGAAAGCCAAGTTGTGAATCTGGCCCCACTGATTGGGTGTCCGACGGGCAAGAGTCTTATCCCCTTTAATCTTGGTTTCCAGCAGCACAGAGATATCACATTTCTTCCTATGCAAAACTCTACAAATCTCTCTCCATCTCCCTAGTGAGCACGCTCCCCTCACATTCCAGGCTATAATCGTCATTAATTATTAAGTGAGGGGTCTCCCTGTACGTCACCTGAACTGGTACCCAGGGGAGGTACCACTTCCGTCTCTGTCATATCCTCCTCCACCTCAACTGTAGGGACATGCTGGGTGGAAAACTGAGTAAGCATCAGGGCCCATGGTGGATTGTCAACACAGAGCTCCTCCCTCCCAACAGGGGAGTGACCCTCCCGTTTGGGGGACCATCCCGCAGAGGGCCCGCACGCCTCTTCCTGTTGTAAACTTGCTCACTAGCCGATCCGCCAACTCCACGTCCCTCTATTTCCGAAGTCAGCATGCCTCTGGTGACCATGCTCCTCTGCGCCGAGAAGACGACCATAGCGCTACCAGGAGGAGCCGCCACAGGCAAGATGGGTAGGCTCTGTCCCCTAGCCTCCTCCATCGGTTGATTTCCCTCCCGCATAAGCTCTCCCTCTATGTCATCTCCGGGTGTAGACGCCATCACCCGAGAGGTTCCAGGTGTATCAGTAGTAGCCGTGACAGACCCCCGCTGCAATCCTCTAGACGGGCAGGAGCTATCAAGGTGCCCAAAACATGCACAAAGTGAACAGGTAGGGGGCACCCATTCATACTCCACTCTCTGAGATAGGACCTCACCCGAAGGAACCTCGTACTCTACTATGCTCAGCAGCTCCCCTCCAGCCCGGATCTCTACGAACATCCTCGCATACATCAGCCTCGAACGGAAGGCTGTGGCATCATCTGCCTTAATTGGCCTGCCTACCAGACTAGCAAGTCTCATGAGCAATGAAATGCTCCAATATCGCACCGGGAACTCCGGAAAGCAGATCCAGACCGGAATAGCATTGATGACTTCCTTATCACATTTCAGGTCCAGAGTCCACTCTTTCAGGATAATAAGCCTCCCGTCGAACGTCCACGGCCCACCCTGGAGGATTCTGGTAACATCGTCTGTTAGTCCGAACTTCACGTAGAAGAATCCGTTCTCCCTTGCAAAGAACTCCATGCTCCCCTTCGGCTGCCATACCTGCGTCGCATACGCCCGTATCTGTCCATAGAAGGGTTTGTTCCCTAGCACATAGAGGACCAATGTATTCTCCCAGAACGCCGTCACCTGAGCAATCTCCTCCGCAGGGAACGTGGCCCTGAAACCACTTCCCACTTTCTTAGGGGGAACAAACTCCATGGTTGTGGGGCTTTTTGACCCCCCTGGCTTACATATGTCCACCTACGACTTGCCCACAGGACGAGGGATCGTCCCCTGAGCCCGTAGGGGGGACCGATGTTGGAGAAGGTGTACCCCCTGACCTCCCAAGTCCACCGTCTTGCCCTTCCCTTTATCCGCCGCAGCCATTTTAGGTTGCCACCCAGCTGTTCTCCCACCACCACCAGACGCCCCCCGGGAGGGGATCCCAGACGCATTCGCCGGTTTTCACGATCTCATCCCCTCCCCTGCCTCAAAGGAGGTACGTGGCCGCAAGGAGGTCTGAACGTTACCCTCCTTTCCTCCTGCCTTTTCGTTTCGACGTCGTGTAACCGTCGTCCATCCCCCTCCATCCATCTGTCCGTCTTGAGGTCGAGATCCAGATCCAGGTTAGAATATTCGAGATCCAGTGGATCCAACCGAGGCCAGCCCACCCCCTTGGGACGCAGAACTACCCGCCGTCGACGAGCCTCCCACGACAGCCATGGCCGGCCCGCTAGCTTTGGTTGGACCGCCGCCCCCGCCAACGTCGCCTCCGCCTGCGCCGCCTCCACCAATGGCAGACACGCATCCACCTCCCACGTTGTCACCGCCGGCGCCCGCTCCGTCTGCCACCGCGCCGCCCGCTCTGCCTGCCACAGCACCACCCGTGGCCGGCCCGCCCCCGACCAAACCGCCGCTGGACTTGCCGCCGGCAGCGCCGATGTCCCACGTGAGGGACCCCCTAGGGTTTGTGCAATCGCTAGGTCGCCCCGCTCCCGATCCCGAATCCACTTATATATATATATATATATATATATTTTTTTTCCAATATATATAACATGAATATATATATATATATATATATATATATATATATATATATATATATATATATATATATATATTCATGTTATATATATTGGAAAAAGGGTAAATTTTATTCTAAAAGCAATGCAATAATCTTACAACATACAATCAAAACATATATATATATATATATATATATATATATATATATATATATATATATATATATAATCATGGCAGAAAAGAAGTCTAGAGCGGGCGATCGGGAGTCTGACCTAGGGTTTCCTCGTGGGTTGCCCCCACGGCCGCCGGACCCCTTGGCCGGCGGCGGGCGGGCGTCGGCACCGACGGGCGGCCCCCCTCCCGGCGTTGGGGGGGGCGGGAGTCAGATTCGGGGGGTCGGGCGGACCCCCCCGGCGCGCGCGCGTGGCGGCCCCCCCCCCCCCAAGGAGGCCGGGGGAGGGGGGCGGCGGGAGCACAGGAGGGGGGTCGGGGGGACCCCCCTGTGGTAGTGACGTCCCTCCTAAGCGGCCGAGGGAGGGGTCGGGATCTACGGGGACGGGGATGTGTGTTCACCACACCGGGACTCCCTTGGATCCGAACTTTAAATTCGGAGCGGGGTCCGGATCTCTGGGGACTCAAACAGAGGGAGATGGATGGACGACGGTTACGCGCCGTCGTGTGGCGAAGACCGGAGGGAAGATGGTTGGCGGACAGGGTCAGGTTCGGGATCGCCATCCCGAAAATCGTCAAAACGGGACTGGATCTCGACCTATCCGGGGTCCGGGGGTGTCTGCTGGGCGATCGATGGGTTGGCGGCCTAAGGCGACCGCGGCGGCTAAGGGGAAGAGTAAGGTAGTGGATCTGGATGTTCAGGGGCCTGGGACTTCCCGTCCGATGATTTCCCCAAGGCATACTGGGACGACCCCACGGCCTGCTGGACGGTCCTGGGCCGAGATCTGCAAACCGGTGGGGCCTAAATCCCCCACATCGATGGAGTACGTCCCGCCGCTCAAGGTAGGGAGGGGTTTCCGGGCTGTGTTTCCTGCGGAAGAGATCCAGCAGGTGACAGCTTACTGGGAAAATACCCTCGTCCGGTATGTCTTGGACAACAAGCCTTTCTACGGACAGATCCGGGGCTATGCAGCGCGAGTCTGGAAGCCTAAGGGGAGTATGGAGTTCTATGCTCGTGAGAACGGCTTCTATTATGTGAAGTTCGGGCTGGCGGAGGATGTCGCTAGGATCCTCCAAGGCGGCCCCTGGACGTTCGACGGTCGACTGATCATTCTCAAGGAGTGAACTCCAGAGCTGCGATGCGAGAGGGAAGTTCTGAATGCCATCCCAGTATGGATCCGATTCCCCGAGTTCCCAGTTGGGTTTTGGAGCATTCCCCTGTTGATGCGACTTGCAAGTCTGGTGGGCACCCCGATCAAGGCAGATGAAGCTACTACTTTTCGGACGCGGTTGATGTACGCGAAGATTTTTGTGGAGATTCGGGCAGGAGGGAGCTCCCGAAGATGGTGGAGTATGAGCTCCCTTCTGGGGAGGTGCTTACCCAGAAGGTGGAGTATGAATGGGTTCCGCCTACCTGTTCACGCTGTTCCTGTTTCGGGCATCTGGCCAGTGCTTGCTTAGAGGCTGGCCCTCCGGTTGAGCCTTGTATTCCGCCTAGTGAGGTCCCCGAAGCACCATGTGATATGGATTTCAGAGTTGATAGCGGAGTGGTGGTCGTGGAGGAGGAGGTTACTAATCAGGGGAGTGATATCGGTTTTAGCCTCGTTGTATCTACCCAACTTGCTCCTACGGGTGGGGTGGTATCCACTGGCCAGGGGCCGAGTAGTATAGTTACCAGAAGCATGGTTGCGACGGAGACTGAGGCACGAGGGGAGGGCGGTTCGGCTGGAGGGCAGGTTTACTGTAGGAAGAGACGTGCGGTTGGCCTGCTGCGTGATGGCCCCTCCATGATGGAGGGACGTACCACAGACAGAGAGGAGGCGGTGTGTGTTGACAATCCTGCCTGGGCGTTGGTGTTATCTCAGGTCGTTCCCCATCAGACGGTTCCGACTGGTATGGATGAGGATCCTTTAGCGACGGTTGCGGCACCTTCCCCAGGTGCCGTTCCGGGAGTTTCTCAGGGGGCCCCCACCTCTCATTAATTAATGGCCATTATCGTCTAGAATGTGAGGGGGGCGTGTTCGCTAGGGAGGTGGAGAGAGATATGTGGGGTGCTCCACAGAGAGAAGTGTGACATTTCTGTTATTTTAGAATCCAAGATCAAAGGGGAGAAGACCCTTACTCGACGGACCCCTTCTCATTGGGCCCAGCTGCACAACCTGGCCCTTTGTGATATGGCCATGATTTGGGTTCGCTGGAACTCGAAGAGTTGGGATGGTAACTTGATATTGATGACGGAGCAGTTGATTGCCATCTCCTTCGTGAACAAGGGTGGCTTTCGGTTCTTACTGGGGGCGGTCTACGGCCACAATGACAGAAGGAGAAGGGAGTCACTCTGGAGCGACATCTCACGTGTTTTCGATGTTGCTGAGTCGTCGTGTCTCCCTCTGCTCTTGATCGGGGACTTCAACGCTCTTATGCATCATGGGGAGAAGCTGGGTGGTCGTCCGGTTCCAGATTCTATCCTTTATGATTTTCAGAGATGCCTCCTGCTTGCGGGGCTGCGGAAACTGTCTCGATCAGGCTTCATCTGGACGTGGCACAACAAAGCTACTCACAACAGGGTTGCTTGTCAGCTTGATCGAGCTCTGGGCAACGGGGAGTGGTTCCGTCACCTCCCCAACTCTTCGGCTGAGGGTCTGGCAGCTGGGACGAGCGATCACTCCCCCATCAGGGTTGGCTTCTCTGCTCGTTCTCTTGGGAAGTCCCGTCCGTTCAGGTATAACAACAGTTGGTATCTCTCGGAAGGCTACCTAGAGGCTGTCGCAGAGGGGCTGTCTAGCGGTCAGGAGGGGACGGCTCAGTTCCGATTGGTTCGTCGCCTCAAGGCCACGAAGAGAGCTCTCAGGAGTTGGGTACAGGGGTTGCCCAAGTCCACACTAGAGGATAAGGAGGCTGAGTTGAGATCTTTGCAGCAGGATTTGCAAGCTGACATGCTTAATGGAGATCTGGCGGCTAGAGAGAAGGAGCTGATTGGAGAAGTCAACATTCTGAGGCTGCAGAAGGAAATTAGCTCGGCCCAGCGAGCCAAATGTTCCTGGCTGAAGGATGGAGACCGGTGCTCCAAGTTCTTCTATGACGTTATCCGGACTAGACAGAATCAGAATCACATATCCCAACTTCTTGATGCGGATGGCACTCTGGTGGGGACGCCGGCTGAGATACAGGACGAGGCTGTCAGGTACTATTCTGATTTATATTTCCAGACTGACTACATGTCCGTGTTCCCAAAGGTTGTTACGAAGCGGTTGGTGACACCATTTGGGAATAGCATCCTTCTTGCTCCTGTCACTTTGGAGTAGGTAGAATCTATTGTCAAGGTGGCGGACCCCAACAAGGCCCCTGGTCCAGATGGCTTCAGCAGTGGTTTCTTCAAGCGCCATTGGGATATTCTGAAGCTTCAGGTCGTGGAGGTGGTCCAGGAGTTCTTCACTAAGGGGAAGCTTTTGAAGGAGCTGAATCACACTTTCCTGACCTTGGTGCCTAAGAAGGAGGGCGCGACAGCATTGGCAGATTTCAGACCTATTGCATGTTATAATTATCTTTATAAGATAATTACACACCTTATGTGCCGGCGGATGGAGGGTATCATGCAGGACTTGGTCTCTCCAAACCAGGCGGCGTTCATCAAGGGGAGGTCGATTGCAGAGCATAGCCTCCTGGCACATGAGATGGTGAGGGGATTCAGCAGACCTGGTGGGAAGAAAGCTTGTGTTAAACTGGACCTGAGGAAGGTGTATGACATGGTCAATCGTGACTTCCTATGCCATCTGATGTCTGCCATGGGATTCGCGGATCACTGGGTTGCGTTGATCAGGGAGTGCATCACGTCCCCTACCTTCTCAGTTCTCATCCAGGGCGTTCCTTACGGGTACTTCCAGAGCAACCGTGGGCTTAGGCAAGGTGACCCATTGTCCCCTTACATGTTCACGCTTGTGATGGAATACTTTACTTGTTTGATGGACCTGGCAGTGCACCGTGGACGGCTGGTGCCTCTGTTTCAGAGGATGGACCCTCCAGTTACCCACCTTATATATGCTGATGATCTACTGGTCTTCATCCAGCCTTCGACGATGGGGTTGCAGACGCTTGCGGGTATTATGGAAGATTTGAAGTCCTTCTCGGGTCTCCAGCTGAACAGGGATAAGAGTCGGGTCTACTTCAGTTCCCGGTGTTCCCAGAAGGAGGAGCGGGCTGACGTCTTGGGTATCGCGAGGAGTGATCTTCCAGTGCGTTATTTAGGAGTGCCCCTCACTGTCAATTATGCACGGGATCAGGACTTCCAGGGCCTAGTAGAGTATGTCCAGCGGAGAGTAGAAGGCTGGCAAGCCGCCGGTCTGTCTTTTGGCGGACGCATAGAGCTGATCAGATCTGTGATCTCGGCTGTGGCCCTTTTTTGGCTACAGTCCATCCTCCTCCCGGTGGCCACTATTCGGCGAATGGAGCGTCTATGTGCTGATTTCCTTTGGAGGGGGGGTATGCATGCGATCTCGTGGGAGCAGCTCTGTCGTCCCAGGAAGGAGGGAGGTGTGGGGCTCAGGCCATTGCTGGAGATCAGGGAGGTCTCTGCGCTCAAGCTGGCCTGGAGATTCATTAGCGGGGGGTCTCTTTGGGCGGACTGGATGCACAACAGATACGTGAAGCAGGGCAATTTTTGGACATGTTCTCCTGATAACAACCATTCTGTCATGTTCAAGACTGTCCTGAGACACAGGGGTGTGCTCAAGTCTGCTATCCGGAGGGTCATGAAGGATGGGTCGGGTTCGGACCTCTGACGGGACCCTTGGATAGATCGGCGTTCGTTGCTAGACATTGGGGGACCCCCGACTCACATGGAGGACATGCGAGGTCTGACGTGTAGTCGGATCTTACGAGATGGAGAGTGGAGGCCGGAATCTTATCAGTACACTAAGGAGCTGGGAGGGTTCATTATGTCTATAGTCATTGATCCGACTTTGCCTGCGGATCGGTGGATTTGGGAGCCGACTGGAGCATCTTCGGGTTCGGGGGAGTTCCAGTTCCGTAGCTGCTACAATCTTATCCGGCACACTTTTCCTCTGAGTCCTGATTACGAGTTCGTCTGGTGTAAGGGTCTGGCCAGGAAGATGCAGTTGTGTGTTTACAAGCTTCTTCTGGGTCGCCTCTTGACGAGGGATCGCCTGAGTTCTTTTGGAGTGCCAGTGCCGGACCCCAAATGTGTGCTTTGCTGTTTGGAGGCTGAGTCTATTAAACATATCTTTTTCGAGTGCACTTTGGCATGGCAGATATGGTCGGAGCAGAGTCGGGTATTGGGAGTGTGCACCTCTGGTAAATACATTGGGGACATCATCCCGGTGATACGAGATAGCAGGGGTCGAGGTCAGGACTGGTTCCGTACAGCCAGAGTTTGTCTGGCGGCTTCGGTTTGGCATGTTTGGCGGGAGCGAAACCGCCGGATCTTTAAGGGACTAGTCACACCTCCGGTTGGCATTCTCCATAACATTGAGTTTGATGTGAACGCTATGGAGAATGGTTGGGTGTTGAGTGGGAGTCCCACTCAGATTGTATGTTGTATGATTATGGCTTTTCATTTGGAATAAAATTTACCTTTTTCCAAATATATATATATATATATATATATATATATATATATATATATATATATATATATATTTGCAGCATACAGTTTTTCTTAGGGTAATCTGCAGGAAAAGGTATTCATGTTTTTATTCATTTTAGACAAGTATCATAACAGACAACACCTCCCCGGCCCCACCCAACCCCACACCCACCCACCCACCACATCTACAATCGCACCTCCTTTGTTTCTTGAGAATGAGTTTTGGACTTGGTAGTTTTAGTTTAGGGTGTAAAATAACCAAGTTATCTCCAATTTATATGAACTCACAAAAGATGCTAAAAAATTCAAAAATTTACCCTTCCAAACAGGATCGCATAACCTTTCCATTTTTTACAAGCATGCTCTCGACTGCCACCACCTGTAGGTGTAGAACCAAAACTCGAAGAGCAGCTGCAAGTTTCCCTCCATATCTAGTTCTCTTCGTGGTTGCCACCACTGTTATCAAAGACTACCTTCACAAAGAGAAAAAGACTCAAATGAGCATAACTGGCCAACAATACTTCTTCCTCAACTAGCTCCAGGCTTGGCTTCCTCCCCCAACCATCTCCATCACTTCTGCCCCCTTTCCTCACCTCCTCTGTTTGCCGGATCCTTGCAAGAACAAGCCTCAAGGTTCTCCTGGACCAGGTATTTGAACAATGACCCAAGCGAATATATCTGTGTCTAGTCCTCCAGATAATGCTATCTGGAAGGGGAAATGGCAAAGAGGGCATGAGAGAGTTAGATGGATGTGTGTCAATCTATCTTGCACGGACACGGATAGGACACGAGACGGTAAGGATACGACAACACGTACACAACACCTATTTAGGTACGTCCTCGTGTATTTTAGAGTGTCTGATGAGCGTCCGACACGACACGATCCAGATTTTTGGAGTGTCCGTGCTTCCTAAAGGTCCATGCATTGAGACTGAAGGCTTGGCAGGAAATAGTGAAGAGATGGAGCTCCTCAAGGGGGCTGGATATTGAAAGAAAAACAATCGTAGGAGTATGTGTTCATGGAGAAGAATTGGAGGGCTTTATTTATTTTAATTTCTAAATTCTCTTAAAATTCATTTTAAACTTTGTTTTTGTTAGAACATTAAAACTGAGTTAATTTGACCATTCAACAACCATAACTTTCCAAAGCGGACAGCATGGATTAATAACTTCCAAAGGAAAAGTTAGAAGTGCAAACTGGAAATAGAAAAGAAAAAGTACAATGATTACTTCCAAATCTCCCATTTACCTTTGTTAAAATAAAATGTTGAGAATTCGTACTTCCATAGGTAGAGTGAAGGAACTAACCATTCGCATACAATCAAGTTCACTGTCATAGATAGACAACTGGCTTTCATGGACAACTAAAATATGTTTCTGATCATTGTGGAACTGAACCCTGGTTTCCCCAACTAATCTTGTTGCATGAGCAGCTGGTGCCTGAATGAATCGTGATTTCTTCTTCTCCCATCCATCAATGCTCCAAACACACAGCTGCAAAAATCAGTACGGTGTTAAGAAAATATTAAACTAAAGAATATCACAAACCTAGTACACATGCAAGGAAATAAATGCTGGTAGTGAACTTGAACACATCCATATTATCCAAGAATCAACAACTTAATGGAAACTTTGACATGTAATTCTAGTTACATTTTGGAATAATGAAAGCTTGATGTAGAAAAACTTCCGAGTGAAAGTCATAATTATCTGCAATCAATATACCTGTGCATCGGCACCTGAAGACACCAACACCTTCAGTGCCTGGGAAAATGCAAGGCCAGTAATCTTCTCCTGATGACCCTTGAGCTCGGTCTTAACCTGCAGAGTGCAGACATGCACTAAATTTAATTGAACAGGAAGAGAACTCCTCAAGTACATGTTATCTTAGTTGCAACTTAGATATGCACTTAAGGCTGGCTTCGGATGTACTACACCATGGAAAGAAGAAAGAGTTTCAGAAACTTGCTTCTCTTATAGTCTCATAGATAAGAGTATTCATGATATCAAAGCCATACAATGCAGCTGATACTGTGTAGCTGATACCGCCATATAAATTGTACAGTCTATCCAGGATTCAAACTTTAACAAGTGACCAGGACAGTAATGGTTAGAAGACTAGGAAAAAAAGAAAAAACTTGGAAATATCACAACTGCTATGGAATCCTTGTCTAATGGTTAGAAGACTTAATGGAACTAATACTTGGTCTCTCATAAGCTTCAACTAAAAGAAACAGAAATAATTATCTCTTCGTTTCTTAAAATCAATTAAAATTATTTTGGAAATACTTCTACTTGTGCAAGGATGGTTACATGTAAAAATGTGTTTTCTTTATATGCAGGGCAGGTATGGATCCAGTGTCTTCCAGCATAAGTATCAAAGCTGAAAAAGCTCCAGACACTTGGAAAGTCTTGAATTTGAAAGTTCGCATATTCTTAACAATTTGCGATCTTCCTCTAGAAGTTAAAGGGCTCATCTTCGCACCTCACCAATCCGGACATTGTATATGTGTATCGTAGAATCATCCATGCCTATGACAATAATATTATTATCCTGAGGGTGGAACGCTAGGAAGGTCGCCGCAGGAGGTGGAGGCATGAAAGTTTTTATAACCTGCAAAAAAATTAACACATTAACTTTTACATGATAAAGGAAAAAACTTATGACTCACTTATGAAGGTGATTTAAAATAAGAAATCGTTCCATATCTCCATGTTTCCAATATTTAAGTACGAAAGCTTCTTGCCTTAAATGTCATCATGTTGAACAAAGAAACCATTCCACCGGATGCAGAAATGAAATAAGAGTCATTTTTGAACAAAGCAATACATGCAGTTGCTTCTTCAGGAGGGTTACTATCACTTGTAGCATTAGTCATGAGAATTCCATTTGCTGCTTGCCACAGCTGAGGCGCAAGAGATGCAGTGGACTGAAAGATAAACAAAAGACTTAACCCTGTTATATATAGTAAATAATTAAATAACAAGTTCATGTTTGTTTCAGCACAACATGACAAATGCTGACCTTGCCAGATGGATTACTTTCAGAACGCTGCCATTTCCACAGCTTATGGGTGGCACTAGAAGCAAGAGCCAGAACAGCTAGCCCAGAATTTGCATACAACAGTCTCACAATCTGCAATCAGCAAGGGTAACAAAATTTGATGATACTGAAGCAAGTCTAAATACCAAGAAATCATGGAAACCCCATAGACCAGTTTGGAAATCATGGAAACACTGCACTAGAGTTGAATTTCTTGTCAAATGGATGGCGCAAATATGGACTACAGATGGTGCAAAGTAGGAAATATTAGCTTGTCAAAATATGAAATATCATCAAGCGCAGCTAATGAAATTAGCATATCTAAGAAAAGAAAGAAGAAACGAATCAGCATCTGAATAACACTATACAGTATACCTTGTTCTTCGTTGCCCCAGATTCTGGCAAGCGTAAGGCTTTGAGATGTGCAGACTCAACAATGTCAGCCATTTCCCATCTCTTAACCTTGTCTGCATCATCCAAAATTCTTGGCTTGATGTCCACAGCCCTCGAATTGATTGTCGCCTGAAATACATCAAATGTATTATTCAGCAATGCATGTTGATAAAGAAAACCATTAATAACAGAAAATTGGAGACGCACCATGCTACCTATTGGAACAGCTGAAGATATTCTATCAGCGCAATCGAAATTAGCAGATAGATGGCCAGAAACATTTGACGCGGTGCTTAGCGTACGGAGACTTGGTGGCTGCATAAACAAGTAAAATATGTTAAATGAAAAAAGTAATACATATACATTAGTTGGAAATATAGGTTTCCACAATGTTGCACGTAAACAAAATGTGGGATGATCAAGTCTATGATTCTCCATGAGCAAACTTAAAGACCTTTCTATTATAATCATCACAAATAAGAGCATAAAAGAACAACCATTGGCAACAAGTCAAACATTTGCAAAAATTTGATATAATGGCCCAAGCTTGTAACATTTGAAAGAGTTGCAACTTACGTTTCCATTTACTAATAGTTTTACAGGTCAATAACTTCATAAATATACAAACTTTTTTTTTAATTTCTCTATGGTGTCCAGAAATTATATAAATATAGGAATACTCCTAAAGTGAAAGGGTGATTGGGAGGATGGTTCCCAAGCAAGAAATTAGAAGAGGGGGGGGGGGGGGGGGGGGGGGGGGCAGCAATGGGATCTTGTTTCTAAAAGAAAAGCATCAGAATGTTAACAAATATAGATTGTGTAAAGATCTTTTTTAGATTAGACCATCCCAAAGCAGTATTCCCTTGTTCTATATTGTCAATTAGAGAAGTCATTACATCATCTTTTTGTAAACATCAACCAATGTTTTAAAACAGGTTCAAACATAGAATCCGTTAACTCAAACCTTACCGGTCATACTGGTTGAATCAGTTCAAAGACGCTGACATAATAATTATTTTTAAAATTATTTAAATTATGTTTAGATCTTCTATTTTGATATTTATAACCATAATAATTTTAGGGTTTCAACACTTATTTGGATCATAATAGTTACTTTAAAATTTAATATTCTTTTGTAATAATAATTAACTTTTTAAACTATTATCCGGAGTTAGTATTGGACCATGTGGATAATATATTAACTTTTAGTTGTTATTGAGCTTTGATACAAGTTAAAAGCATATCAATTCAATATGGTGAATTGTGATAATCATATCGTAAAAAAAAAAACTTCATGAAAATAGATATGTAAGTCCATACTCTAGAGTTACTTTGTTGAGAGGAACTTCGGGAGCTCTCAAATGCCCTGCTCACCATCACTCTCAGTGATCTTTGTCTACCGGTGTGTGCTAGAATCTTAATTCCATTTTCGTTCGTGGTAACCTCAATCAATGACCCTTCCTTATTAAGTCTCAATTGGGGACTTGCCTGTAATAAAGAAACAAGATGAAGTAATGCAGGTCACATAAACAAGGAAGTAAGTAATCAGAACAAGATGACCAAGAGAGCGTCAATGCATTCGCAGGCAATACAACCTCAGTTGTCAGCAAACTAGCTTTATTATCCCAAAATTTAATCATGAATTCAGATTTATAGTAGTTT
Source organism: Iris pallida (assembly GCA_029216955.1). Classification (NCBI taxonomy): domain Eukaryota; kingdom Viridiplantae; phylum Streptophyta; class Magnoliopsida; order Asparagales; family Iridaceae; genus Iris; species Iris pallida. The sequence continues at coordinate 4,103,793 of JANAVB010031219.1, forward strand.
CAAACTTAACAACAGCCAAAATTTAATCACGAATCCACCCTCCTAGTGTTATTTTGGAGTGTCAGCGTTGTGTCCGATACATATCCTCACTCAGTATCTTATACATGGAGCAAAACATACACCAAAGGCAGCTCCATATAACTTAATCTAAATCTTAGTGCAGGGAAATGACAGGATTCATCCAGAATATTGTAATGAGGTACTAAAATTTACAATCTTTTCCACTTTATAAGAAGTCTAAGGTTGTGTTGGAGGTAAAGGGAAGGTATTAGTTGATTACATCAAGACATACACAGGGAATTCATTTACCTTTAGCTGTATACTCGGTAGATCTAGGTAAAGCTCGCTCCACCTCTGAATTGACCATCCAAAATACTGCAGTACTGCTTCCGCCAAAAGCAACCCACTGATAGCATCTCCAACAGCTTGATTGATCAATTGAGTGACCGCCAACAACCTTAAAGCAGCATTATGATACTCAGAACCTGCGACAAACATGAATGACAAAGTGTACCATGTCTGGAAATTACGAAGACGTGGAAAATGTTGTATGCGTTCATGAGTTAAACCTGCAGATGAAGAAGCAAGTTCCTTCCCCTTGGCCTCCAATCTAGAAACAAAATCATCTGAAAATAAGATACTTCCATGCCCATTTGCCTCAAAATAGATCCCAATGTCATACTCGGAAGCCTTCTTGTGTAGATATTTCACACCAGGGGGGGTAAATACAACCTCTAAGCCTAGCTGCTTGAGGTAATCTGTCGATGCACCATTTGCATATGCTGTCTGCACGATACCCAGCCTTGCTGGTAATCCACTGGTTATATCCTCATTTTCCTTCTTGTTAAGAATCCTCAATTGCTCCTTGATAAATACAGCAAAGAGAGAGAATATCTTATCACCGTCAACAAGATCAATGGTATTGCTACTTGGCGACAGGACACGGAAATAGACAAGCCTATCAGCATCACCACCCAAACTAGCACACCTGAAATACTAGATAGACCTATGCAGTTGGAATTAAATCAGAATAAAGCCGAAAATAGAGGTATCAAGGCACTTCCTAATGTATAAAAAAAGGTAGCAGACACCTCACCTTCTTCCAACATCAGCAGAACCAAACCCAGATGGAGCAACCTTCTCCTTCTGTACATAATCAGCCCCAACTCCCTCATTAAGTACTCCATCCTGACCTACATTCCGTACTTCGATTTCCAAGCCTGTGAGCATTACTTTTAGTTCCTCAAGCTTCCGTCCACCAACGCCATTTGCTCCATCTACTACAAGTTTTCCTTCCACTTTATTCTTTAGCATTTCCTTGGGGACTAAATCTAGGAGGCACCTGCACACATAGTTCAAATCGTAAGGAAACTGACCATGTGAGTTCTTCTCTCTAAGAGCAACGTTATTTTATACAGACCTAAAAGCGTTTGCAATCTGTGAAAAATAATCAAACTCAGAAGCCTTCAAGCCCTTGTTCCTACTTCTAACCATCCAATGAAGTTGTGGGGTTGTTAAGATCCCCATGTCAAGTGCTATGACACCAGATATAGCACTGATTCCCTGATCTCAAACAAAGAGGAACCATCGTCATCAAGAAATGTGGAATAAATAAGAGAAAACATATTAATTCTCATAAGCTACACACTTTCTTTGCAGCTTCAAGGAGTGCTTCTCTACTGGGGCTTGTGTCTCTTCCCAGCAAGATCTCAGCAGACTTCATCCCTCCTAATGGAATATCCTCCTCCTCTGCAAACTGAACTATCAACTGCCAAAACAGAAAAGGAAGAATATTTTGAAAGAACAACTTGCCAAGCACAATATAAAGCCGAAAGAATGTGAATTTCCAAGTTTCATGGCATTCCCTCAATTTAGCTACTTCTAGTGAGCTAGGTATATTCATTTCAACAGTACCCAAACTTAAGTCAAGAATCACCAGAGGAGAAGTTTGAAAAATTAAGGCCAAATTTCAACTTGATACCCTCAATTATTGTAGTTTTTCAACTTCATAATCTAAATTTTGATATGTATCAACTTGATACCTCAACTATTATTGTATAATTTAATACCCTGCAGAAAAATTAAAATGACAAAAAAACTTCTGCCTCTCGTCGACAACAACAGCGGGGCAGGGAGCGACCATGGTTGGAGGGGGCAGTCGGAGGAGGGGGCGGGGTTGAGGGGGGCAGCTAAGGGGAGTTGGTGCGGCGGGAGGAGGGGGGCGCGGGAGGAGGAGGAGGGGCAGAGGGTTGGGCAACACCAGGGGCTGGGGTGGGAGAGGGAGGGGTATTTTACGGTTTTTTTGTTTTAATTTTTTTTAAAGTCCTGACTGACGAAGGGTACTAAGCTGAAAGTATTCAATAGTTGGTCAAGTTGTCGAGTAAAAAAGTTTAGGATATGAAGTTGAAAAACTAAAATAGTTGAGGGTATCAAATGATTCATTACTTGTTGGCAGCGGCGGAGCCGGGACTACCACCAAGGGGTTTTCGCTCGATTTCGCCGGATGGGGTGGGGGACAACTGCCTCCCCTTGTCCCTCCTTGGCTCCCCATCCTTGCATGTTGCGCCGGTGTACTTGGTGCCAAAGAAGTGAGGAAATTTTCAATTCAAAATTTTTCGATCCGAATTCTTTCCTAACATCTTTTGAGAAGATCCGATCATTTTGGGTAGAAGCTAAGGGTCTGTGTGGTTCTCCTTTATTTTTGTATGTTTTGAGTTTAAACTCAGAAACTATCAAAAATTACGTTTGGCAGCCCGCACTCTCAAATCTTCTTTCTGAAAATTTTTTCAGAGACGAGTGTTTAAACTCTATTTTTAGAAAACCAAAAAAACCACTTTTTCCAAAACCCTTTTCACAAAGTCTGCTCCCTATCTCGGTTCTCTCACCCCCTCTCTCTCTCTCTCTCTCTCTCACCCTTCCTCCACTTCATCCTTCTGCTCCAGGACGAAGACCCAGCCGACGCCACCGACCTTTAGCTCCTCACCGTCTGCTCAACTTGTTCCGCCCCGCCGTCGACCGCTCGCTCCAGGATTGCTCGTTAGAAGCCCCCGCCTTCGGCTGGCCCCTCGACGACTACTTCGTCCTCGTCGTGCTCTCACTTCTCACCGGAGGACGACGTCGACTACAACATGCCGGACGACGCCTCCTCTTCGTCCTCTCCACTTTGTCCTCTCGCGGAGGACGACACCGGCTGCTACGCGGTGGTTGATGGGAGGCACCACGAGCGAAGAGGAAGAAGGAGGCCAGGGATCGACTCCTTTGATGGCTAGATCTGTGGTGAACGACCAGATTTGGTAAAAGGAGGAGGAAGCCATCGACAGCCAGAGATTGAACATAAAATGTGTCTAGATCTGTGGTGAACGACCAGAGATTGAACATAAAATGTGTCCGGGTGGACACGAAAATTATGGACACAGTACATTCAGAATTATTTCATAAAATTTATTACAAAATTATTTTCTGGAATTTTTTTACCAAACAGAAATTTTAAGATTTGTTTCTTAAAACCATTTTTCAAATAAAAGTAACCAAACGCAAACTCGAAAACTATGTATCTAGAAAATTACTTTATAACATCATCTCTGAAAACTGTTTTCAGAACAAAATTTCAGAAAGACTATCCAAACGGACCCTAAGATTCCAAACCCGGAGTTCTCAGCTAAAAGTTGCGGTGAAGTGATACTTACGGAGGCATATGTAGATCGGATGCTCCTAATGTGCACTCGATTGCATATTTCCGTGAGGCACAACGTGCCAAAGATTAGCATTGGTGTTGGCATAGCGGTTGTGTCCAGTTTGTATCCTCGGCGACACAGAACCTTAGCTGATTTTGGCGTGTCCTAGTATATTTTTGGGAGTTTGTGTCGTGACCGACAACAACGCCAATTTTGGAGCTTGACGAGTAAAAGAAGAGAGAACACATACTTGCACAAGGGACCGGGGATCGGGAGCGCCGGCGACCCGACCGGCGAACTGCTCCCACCGCTGCGTCGTCGTCGTCGTCGCCCCTCCGTCGATATTGACGGCGTTGCGTGACTCCGTTATCATCATCCCGACGGCCCTGCCGGTCTTCAGCGCCAACAGCGCCGCCACCACCGCCGACCGGAACACCGTCGAGGGGAAGCTCAGGCCTGCGTTCGGATGGGGAGGGAGAGGGAAGAAGAGCGAGGCGGTTTCGAGAAGATTCTGGATCGCTGCCATTAGAGGAAAGCGAGAAGAAGAAGAAGAAGAAGCTCAGCACTAAACAAGATATTCTCAAGAACTTTGTAGTCGTCGTCATTTTGTAACCTTCCTATCAAAAACTAGCAGTAATGCCTCCAAAGTTCACTCCGTGTCCATGTCGTATCGGACAAGATTCGCAGTATCGGTATCGGAGTATTAGGATCGTCTGTAGTTTCAGATCAAAATATCGAAATCTTTTGGTATCAAAAAATAAATAATTATTACCGAACTCAATTGGCTCTGATAGTCAGTAAGAAGAGGTAACCTCCTTGGCTAGACAGACGGTCTTGAAATAAATAAATATTATTAATAAATCTCGTATGTTACGCCGTACATCGCAAAAAAAAAAATATATTATTAATAAATTATTTTAAAATGTACTAAAAAATTAATTTAGACATTTAGGTATAAATTTTAGTACTTTTTCGTGTTGTTTCATAATAATTTTGTAATTGAATGAATCTCTTATTACAACAAACAGATTCTTATTTACAGTCTTATTGTTTTTTACATCCTTGCGGATTTAGTGGAGGAAAAAAGATCCCAAAAGTCAATGTGTCGAAAATAGTTTTTTTATCTAATCGAAACATATCAAACCAAATCGGTATCATATATTGGATTGGTATCGGCCAATATTGCAAATATTACTTAGGACACAAAGCCGTCAAATTCGTGTCGAAAATAGATTTTTATTTACATGTTTTTACAGTCTTATTATGTTTTTACATCCTTACGGATTAGTCTTTTTAGTTCAATTGTTTTTGTCGAATTAAATGAAAAAAGATCACAAATGTTCGATATCGGATTGGAATATATCAAATTGTATCGGTATCGACTTATCGAATCGATATCGGCCAATACAACAAGCTATGACTAGGACACACCAAAAATAGTTGTCGAATTCCTGTCGAAAATAGATGAACACAAACACAATTATTATGCCAAGAGAACCAACCATCATCATCTATTATCCTTTCCATGTCTGTTGCACACACTGATGAAACAAAACAGCAAATTCTTTATTGCTTAAACTTTGAATAATTTTGATGGCAACAAGAATTGAGCAAAACTCTCAATTGCAAAGCTTGCAACTAACAAATGAACCGAAACAAACACACACAATAACTCCTATCGAAGCTGTGCTTCATCATCAAATCTTCCCGAGACAGTTCTCATCCAAGGCTTTCAGCGCGGACCTCTTCTCTTCCCCTTCCTAAAACAACCAACCAAAAATAATGTATGGATGAATATTTTCCCATATAATAGTACTAACAAAAACGGAAAATTAAGCTGAAGATAATGAATTTTGAAGATTAATAAATAGAGATAAAAAAGTTAATAGGTTTGGCGAAATGGACATATTTATTTTAGGTTTGACGGCATCATTAGATTTGGCGGTCATATCTATTATAGTGGACGTAATTTTCTGTAGAAAACGGAAATGGTACCTTGATTTTGCGGTCCTTGTACATAGCCTTGAGCTTCCTTAGGCTGATACTCCCCACCAGCTCGGCCTTGGTCAAGGTGATGGTGACTAGGTCGGCGTTCTCCTTGCCGTCGCCGTCGCGGTCCGAAGACGGAACATGACTGGCCGTGATCTCGTCGGCTCCCAAGTCCTCATCATCGTCTTCTTCTTCAATCTCGACAGTAGTTTCGCTGCTGGTGTCACTTAATTTCTCACCACCATCATCATCATCGTTGCAAGAACCGAGACTCTCGTCTTGAACAAATATTGCTGGATGGATGGTGACATCCTCCTTGGGCTCGACAGAGATGGAAATTCTCTGGAGGCCAAGAAGAAGAAGATCAGAGTCGGCGCCGGCTCTGCCGCTCTCCTCTCCTCCTTCCTCCTTTGGTTCTTTGCAGGAAATCAGACCACCAACCGGAGAGTCTTCCAGTGCGGACATTATAACTTGGTCTCCATTTTGATCACTCTTTGCCATCTCTACAATTGGTTCTTCTTCTACTTGAACATCTTCCTCTTCATTAACTTGGCCTTCATTTTGATCACTCTTTGCCATCTCTACAATTGGTTCTTCTTCTACTCGAACGTCTTCCTCTTCATTAACTTGGCCTTCATTTTGATCACTCTTTGCCATTTCTACAATTGGTTCTTCTTCTACTTGAACATATTCCTCTTCATTAGCCTCTAGTCCCTCTGTAAATTTTCAGTGACACCAATTATAAACAAAAATATCAGAGAAAAGAGAAGAATATAAAGAATTTAGAACCCATGCCTTTCTCTTCTTGTTCTTGCTCAGTCACATTCTCCTGATTGCTCTGAACAATTTCTGGGTCAGTGGCTTTCTGATCCTCTTGTGATTCCTCAGTTGGAATTAAATCCTTCTCTTCTCCTATTTCTTGATCATTAGAAATAGTAACATTTCCCACAACATCTACAAATCATCACACACAAAAAAACATATTTAGAACACTAAATAACAAGGGAATTACTGGGGGCACATCACAATTTTGGCATTCTTGAATATGCACACGAAAATTTTGATATTCTTGAATATGCACGTAACTATGAATTCATTATGAATTGGCATCAACCTACCATTCTCTTCTTCTTCTTCTTCTTTGCTCGTCAAATCCTTTTCTTCTTCTATTGCTTGATCATTAGAAATAGTAACATTTCCCGCAACATCTACAAATCATCAGGAAAAAAAAAACATATTTAGAACACTAAATGTTTAGGGAATTACTGGGGCACTACAGTTCTTGATAGGGGGAGCATCACAATTTTGGCAGTCTTGAATATGCACACGAAATTTTTGACAGTCTTGAATACGCATAGAACTGTGAATTCAATATTAATTGGCATCAACTTACCATTCTCTTCTTCTTCTTCTTCTTCCTCTTTGCTCGTCAAATCCGCCATCTTGGTGGCGGCAGCAGCAGCTCTCCCTCTACTCCTCCTCCTTGTACTGATGCTCCCGACCGCGACATCGGCGGTGGTCGAAGACTGTCGACCGGCCCTCCGCAGCCGAGTCGTCACTCCCACCGTCCTCTCCGTGTCGGCCTCCTTCTTGCTCGCCCGCGCCGTCCTCGCAGTCGCGCCCTTCCGTTCCGTGGCCGGAGCTCGAGGGGGAGTCTCGGGCGCTCCGACCTTCTCCTGATCCGGCTCGCTCCCCTCGTCGTCCAGCTTGAGGGCCCTCGCGGCCACCCGGCGGGACCGGGGGAGGGGGCTCCCCTGGGGGAGGGGGGCCGGGCGGGCGGAGAGGCGGGTGGACGTCCTCCTCCCCGTCCTCGGGGGCTCGGGGGATCCCGCCTCGGCTTTCTTGGGGGAGAGGAACAGCTGGTGGCCCTCCTCACGGAGCAGCAGGTCCTCGACTCCCTCGACGCTGCGGAGGGCTGCGAGAGCGTCGGCCATGGCGAGGTTGGTCATGTTGGCCTGGATGCCGTTCCTCTTGCAGAGGGACTGGAGCTCCCTCCTCGAGAAGCTGTGGAAATCCATGGCTCTCTTCTTGGCTCTTCTTGTGATTGGGACAAAATGGGAATGGAGGAGGAGGAGGAGGAAGTGAGAATGGAGAAGAGAGGAAGTGTTTGTGAGAATTAAATAGAAAAAAGGGAGAGAAGATTTTGAAAATTATGACCGTTGGTGACGGCTGGAGTTCTTCTTTCATTGTATGTTGGCGCTAGGGTTTTGCGGGGGTTGTTGACAGGTTCACCGCATCCTCCTCCGTCAAATCTTGAGGCGGCTACGTGTCCATATCTGAGGCGGCTGTGTAGGAGATTCCTGAGTTACTATTAAGAAAGCAATTCCAGATATTGCGTGTTTAATACAAGGGAAATGAAATCAAAAGACTAGAAGTGCAACCCGATCAATTATAAGCTTAGTCTGAGTCAAAGTCCAATTCGATATCGGATTCAACATACGAAGAACGAGTCCAAAAAATATAAAAGGAATCCAGGTTTCTCAGGTTGGGTCGGGTGCATCGAATTTATCGGACTCTAATATGATTTTTGAATTAAGTAGTAATCAAACCTCAATTATTACAAGGTACAAACTGAAATGAGATATAGAATAAAGAATTAAAGAGTTTGGATAAAAAAAAGTTTAAAACTTTGTATATATAAATATATTTATAAATTATACTTGAGTTCCGGATTCTTTAATAACTTGGCATGAATCCGAACCTAATACAATTTTTTATCGAGTACAAATATTTTAACAAGAACCCAAATCCGAGTATCTTTAACCCTAATCCAACCCACTAACGAATTAATCCAACTCGGATTTAGATTGTCCGAGTTGCACTACTGGACCCACAGATAAAGAGGTAAATTTGTGACTCTTGTTTGAACATAAAAAAATAAGGCTAATTCTAAGGACACTCCAACAATTGCTAGGGGCTAGCCCTTAGTAGGGGACAGTCCACTTTGGTGGAACATTTACTGGGGACAGCCCCAATTTTGCTTGGGGCTAGCCCTCCCCTCCTCCCCCTCCCCCCCTTCCCCCCGAACCCTCAATCAACACATTTCCTAATTTGCATTCTCTCTCTTCCAATTCTGAAACCCTAAAACCCAAGGGTCTGCTTGGATTGAGGGTGAAGAGAGTTAAGTGAGGAAAAGTTAAGTGAGGAAAAATAAAACCATGCTTGGTTTGAGGGTGGGGTTTAGCAGGGATGGCTATAGAGGGTTAAGTGGGAGTTTATTTCATCCTATTTTGTCCATTTTTTTAAACCACCCCCCCCCCCCCCTCCAATTCGGAGGGTTAACGAGGGAGATTGAGGAATTTTGTTTAAAAAGTCATAAATACCCTTGTTCTATAAAATATCATGATTTTTTTATTTTTTTTTGTTTTCAACATGTTGCTTCGTACCTTCATAATTTGTGAAAATATTTTGACAAGTTCTAATAAAAAATTCAATCAAATTTAATTTTATGACATATGTAATAAGACTATTTTGGAAACTATTATATTTTTATGAACAGAAATTTTTGCCCAAAGGGACAAATTTGGACGGATTTGCGCTGGAAGGGATGGTTTTGAAGAAATTTCAAAGGTGGGAGGCAACTCCAATGGAGTTGGCGGATTGGGGGAGGGGGGGGGGGGGGGGGGGGTGCTCCCTACCCACCGCCAACTCACTTGGCGGGCTTACGTGGGATGGTCGGCCGAGTACCAACGACTCCCATCTTGCTTTATTTTTATTTTTTCCCCTCTTTTTCAATGGCTCTATTTTTCTTCCAACGGCTCCATTTTTCCAGTTCACCTATAAAAGCACATGAGAGCACTCAATCCTCACAATTCACTCCTTATTACTCACTCTTCTTCCTATTACTCACCAGCACCCAATCTTCAAAGTTCACTCCTTCATCAAGTTCTCCATTTATCAAGTTCTCCAATAGAAGCTTCTGATTAATCTCTAGCAGTCGCCTCCTTTGATTATGGATCGTAGCGTAAGAATAATATGTTCGCACGGAGGTAACCTAAATGGGTTAGATTACGAAGGAGGAGAAACCCAAATATTTTCAACTTATGAAAGTATTAATTTTGAAAATTTATGTAATCTTATTATTCAACGTCGTTCTATTCATTACGAATTTATTTTAAAGTCTATTTTTAATTGTAGATATTTTCTAATAGATAGTGATGAAGCATGCAATTATATTTTTGAAATTAATTCTTAATCACGATATGTAAATATTTTTGTTATTCAAATAGCCACAACATTTTATAACAGAAATAGACAATATTTTGCGGGTGGTAGTTCTTTCCAACAATTTGTTTCATCTTTTCAACAAAATTACTCATCAGATGAATCCGACAATGATAATGATGATGATGACGACGATGGAAATAGTGACGATTTGTTGAAAATATGGAATATGACGTAGATGATAATATAGACAATGCTACCACCCACGAATTAGCTATCGGTCAAGAATTTTCTTCTCGTTCTGAATTTAGAAGTTTTGTAAGTAATGTTGCAATTGAATATAATTTTAGTTGTTCAGCTAGTGCTATGAATAATGATCGTGGAATTATATATACTTGTGATCAACCAAACTGTAATTGGAGAGTATATGTCAAATCCATTGGAAATGGCAAAATAGTTAAAATAAGTACATTAGAAAGTCATCATTCTTGTTTTAGTGCACTTACAATCGGACGTCATCAACTAGCTACCGTTTCATGGGTTAAGAGCAGGATAATTGATATAATTAGAGATAATCAGTCGTATAGCGCATCACAGATAGTTAAAGATATATATAGAGAACATCGTGTACATATTACTTATTCCAAAGCATGGAGAGCCCGAGAGATGTCATTAGCCAAAATAAATGAAAGTTATGTTGAGGCTTATGACAGTCTTGAGGAGTACAGATTTAGAATTATGGAGACAAATTCGAGTAGTAGATATTTTCTAAAAATAGCAGAAAACAATAGCTTCCAAAGAATATATATTTGTTTTAAGGCGTGAATTGACCGTTTTTTAAGAGGTTGTTTACCGGTTATTAGTACTTATGCTACGTTTCTTTCATCTAAATATCAAGGTATTTATTTATTGCTTGTGCACATGATTCAAACTATCAGTTATTTCCAATTGCATATGTTGTTGCTGAAGGTGAAAACAATGATTCTTGGTCCTAGTTTTTAAATGCGTTAAGAATTTCGTTTAAAAGTTCTTCTATTGAATGGAATATGATTTCATTTATTTCTGATAAGCAAAAAGGGTTTATAAATGCCATGCGTGTTGTTTTTCCATAATCATCCCCTTTTTTTGTATTCAATATTTCAAACAGAATATGAAACAAGTTGCGAAAAAATATATATTTCAAAACTTGTTAGACTCGCTTGCTAGATCATACAATCAGATGGATGTAGAGCATTTGTTTGATATAATTAAAGCCGAGAACATGACGTTGCTTATTGGTGTTAACGATAAAAATTGTCGTTTTGAACATTTGATTACGACGTATGCTCCTTGTCCCATATTAGATATTAACACTTCTAATCTCGCTGAATGTTTTAACAACTGGGTTAGGAAGTTACGCGATAAACCAATAACGATACTTCTTGATAGTATTATAGCCAAGATTATAACACTTCATGACAAGAATAGAAACACTACTGAAAAGATAGAAACAAATTTTTGTCCGAGGATGTTGAAAACTATGGCTCGTATTATCAAAGAGAAACATCATTTAGAGATATTAACATTTGATGGTTATACATTTGAAGTAATGGATCGTGCAACAAGTAGAACATACATTGTACGGTTAGACGACAGATTTTGTACATGTGGTAGATAGTACCATACTTATATTCTGTGTATACATATATGTTTTGTGTGTAGATATTGTAATTTTAATATTGAAAGATTTTTTCATTCACTATTTTCTACTGCAAACTTACGAAATGTATATGAAGCAAAAATGAAACCAATTCCAGTACCCTACCAAATTCAAGCACCCTTGGTAAGAGAAGAAATTGGAGTACCAATGATACGACGTAAAGCCGGAAGACCAAAGAAGAATCACATAAAATCCTGGAAAAAATTGACAAGAGAATTTCGTTGCAGCAACTGTGGTGCAATGGGGCACAACCGAAGAAGATGTACCAGTCAGCCAAGTGAGTGATGCAAATAAAGTGTACTACTACTACTTAAAGACAAGATTTTATTTTACTACTACTTGTTTGCATACAAGATTTTATTTTTCTACTACTTGTAACAACATACTTGCAATCTACCTAGTTCTCTGAGTAATTCTCTGATAAGCTTGTCTTGCAACATTATGTAGGCCTAGTCGCCCCCTATGGCCTGCAGTAACTTCCACCCTCTCCTCCTCCTCCTGGTTATCATCAGTCTCTTGCTCTGCCTGAGTCTGGGTAGATACAGGTGCTGATGGAGTGGACAACCATTGGGTGTACATTTCCATACCTGAAAAATCAGCTGCTAATGGATATTATTGTCGACTTGATCCCTCTCCAGGGTAGTACTGAGTAGATCCCTCCCCATGGTAGTATTGAGTCGATCCCTCCCTAGCGTAGTACTGAGTAGATCCCTCTCCAGCGTAGTATTGAGTCGATCCCTCCCAGCGCAGTACTGAGTAGGTCCTTCTCCAGAAATTTCCTCTGCTTCCTCTTGCTGAGCAGGAGCGACCTCTCTAGCAGCGTCCCTCCTACGGCGTGAGTGTCTCTGTGGTACAACACCGGTCGAATAATCTGGCGGAAGACACGACTGTACTGGAGGCATCTCGGGGTCCCAACCAAGGCCTAGGCGATCAACACGGTCTACTAGTTCCCGCATAAGCCCTCGACTATGCCGCAAACATTCCAATTGTCACGCCTCGGTCCCGTAGGACCGATCGTTCTCGCTAAGGCATGATGCCGCGTGAGCTTAGATTGCACTCACGCAAGGCGGGTTCCATAACGGCCGATTGCAGGCCAAGCGACGGGATCGTCGTACGAAAGTCCCAAGCAGAAACATTGATTAGTACCAACAGAAAGTTAGAACCAAATAAAAGTCAGGCAAATAGCTCTTTCTTGATATTGAAATAAAGATTACATAGGTGGGCACAAGGCCAAGAATACAATCACTCAAGCTCATTTTTTTCTCTGATTACAAGTCACTCAGCTCTCTCTCATCTCTCGTTACAGTTTGATGAGCCATCAGATGCTTCAAGTAAGCGATGTCCATACATTATGTCCCGTATAAATCTAAACTCCATGCGGCCGCATGCCTCGAAACGCCAAGGAACTCCGTGCCTCGACGCATCCAAGTGAGCTCCGGGCCAACGAGCTTTTACCTATTCCTATACATGAAAACTGTGTGGAATGTCAGTACTCAACTATACTGGTGGAGTGAGCTCCTCGCCCACCCAAACAAAATCGACACGTTCATTTACTTTGTGGAACATAACCCTTATGATTGTCTTTCTATTCTTGCCTTAGGTTCGATTTTAGGACTTAGACTCGGCTTATTTTGTGTCTCTAGGCCATTCTCGTGCTTGCAACGTCAACTTATCAAGTCGTGCTTGCCTTTCGGCCTATACTCAGAGACACAACTACACGATAGTACCCAATTTCTATGCGACCGTACTATAAGTTGTCACGCCCTAGAACCAGAATACTGGAGAGCGGTGGACAGAGACAGCCAGTGTCACGACCCGATCCTAAATAATTGGGTCGAACCGGATCATGCCCAGCCTGCACCGTTGTTGAGACGGCGGCAGTAAGTTGTATCCACTATTGCAGGTAATCACAACAACATCTAAATATTTGTCACAACTCAATATTCGGGAATTTAAAACTTTATTCAACATTTGAAAAGTACAACTGGAATGTAAAAGAACTGAAAAGAATGCTGAAATCAAACTAACAAAATTCTAAAACAACAAATCTGGAAACAGATATTCTAGCTAAGCGTTCGGCTCGTCGGCCTTAGGTCCTGCGTCCTCCAATGGGGACTCTGGCAATACCACGGGGTACAGTACCGGGTCATAATAACTGTTGTATAACAGCTCAGCATCCTCAAAATTCCTTAAAAATGTTATCTCCAGTCAGGAGGGAGTAAAGTACAATTCATGATAATCTAACAATTAAAATAATAATAGAATCATGCACTTTTAAACAATTTGAAATAAACAGTTCTCCAGCAGTTAAAATATAGTGATGTGAATAGGCAATGAATATGACCGGCTTGGGTTGTAAAGTGAATGATATGGCTTATCACCGTGTATATGAGGGGTAAGCTAATACACTTCTAAATTATTACTTTGGATGTGGTCATACTCATTACACTACTCCCCCAGTACCCAACAGTCAATCAGTCAGTGCTCTCAGAGAGAGTTCCGTGTTGCATCATGGTTTAAACTTGCAATAAAACGATTATTAAATAATTGTAAACTAACACAAAATATACTTGCCTTGGTTTGACTGGATTTGGGGATGTCTCCGAAATTGAAATCAGACTTGTCCTTGAAATCCTACAATCGAGAAGTCTGTCTTAGATTTCCAAAGTTTTACCAGGCTAGATGTGCTAGTTACAATATCTAAATTTGTCCTAGTAAAATTTTAATCTTTATTATACTATCACAAACAAATCTCGATTATCAGGTGCGTTGTAATGAATTACGAGGAAAAGATCAATTTAACTTTTTATTTTGGAAAAACTCGTAGTTACCAATTTAATTGGTTAAAACTTTGTATTTTCGTAATTATACATATAAAACTAAATTTCTTGTTTAATGAGAAGCCATGATCTTTGTTTAAATATTACAAACTTGTAAATTTTAATGTGAGAAAATCTTATTAATTTTTCTATATCAAAATAATATTTATTTTAATTCTACGCGTTTACGCTAAAAACCAGCAAAACCAGAAAATGAAAGAAAAAAACTACGCTACAATAATTACAGGCCACGGAGAGAGAAAATAGAAAAGCTTGGCTTATGCCCTTACAAATTATTTTACATAAATTGAAATAAGAAGAAATATTTGTTAGTTCTAAAATTATCCTACAATTTAATTACAAAATAAGAGTAATAAATTAAATTAAATTAAATTATAATACGAGTCTCAGACTTGGTCCAATCGTCATAAAATAGCTAATGCCTCAACGTCCGGAAATTCCGGTTTCGTTTGTATTTCGCTAGGGCCCATGGACCTGTACAGTCGTCGCCTAAAAATCCAAATTGTAAATATTTCTGAAAACCGATTTGAAATTCATTTATAAAATTTTTATAAAAATTCGGCAGCATTCCCTCTATTTTCGGGATAACCCAAAACTGGGATAATGTGCCACAACCACTAAATAAATATCCCAAACCAGGGAAACCCATTTTTATATATAAATATACTCACAGAATTATTTTCGAAACGAATTCGAAAAACCCGAAACAAAATCGAAATCACCACAGCATAAAGAACCAACATACCAACAATTGAAAAATCCAATCTAAACCAAAATTCCCAGAAAACTCTTTTCCGAGAGATTCTCGAAAAATCTGAACCAACAGAAAACACACAGAAACCATTCCGAAACCAACAGAACCTATCCGAAAGGATTTCGGAAAGTCCAAAAATGTCTCGTCTATAAATTACCAAATTTCTGGGAGAAATTCGTGGACCAAAATCTCATCATAGACTACGAAATGGAAACGAGGAAAACGAAATATACCTTGGGTTGCTCGGCTAGAGCTCTCAGGTGATAAAATGGAGAAAAATAATCCCACGGACAACGGATCGGGAACGGAAACCCACGGGCACTGAACGACAGCAACGGAGTGATGCAGAATGGGACCGAGCGGACAGGGACCACGCGCATGGGGCGTCGACGGTCAGAGACAGCAGCGGCGGAGACAGGGGCCGCCCGGGTCAGGGTTCGGGTCAGCGGAGCTCGGCGGTCAGTGGAGCTCGACGGTCAGCGGCGGAGGGGTCGCCGCTCGGGTGCTGGCCGGGGTCGTCGAGGGGCGCGGTCGGACAGGGGCTCGGCGCCGGAGGGGCGGCGCTCGGGGAAACACCGGGAGGGCGCCGGGTCGGTTGGGAGCGGGCGCACCGAGCTGCGAGGACGACGACGGAAGCGTCGGCCGGAGGCGGGGGCCGTTCGGGGGAGCGGTGGCTCGGAAGATCGGTCTGCTTAGGGAGAGGGAAAGAGGAATGATGGAGAGAGTGCTGGATGTTGGGTTTGATGGTGGTTTTTTTTTATATGAAGAATAAGGAAGAGTAGAGTAGGTGTGAGTGCTCTGGAGGAGAAATATGAGTGGGTTGTGGGGGAAGTGGTCGTGGGGAGTTAGAATAGGAATAGGTTTTGTTAGTATTTTTTTTACTCCAACTAATATTTATATAAAATATATATTGGTATATAGGTTCCATGAAAATAAAAAATATTCAAGGGAAGGGTCGGAAGACAGGATTCGGGTTCAGCTCGGGGTCGGACCCCGGACACGGGATCGGGTTAGGCCACAATCAAAAATCAATGATAGTTTAAAAATAATATTTTTTCTTAAATCCGACTAATAATAATAATAATAATAATAATAATAATATTAATATTAATATTAATATTAATATTAATAAACTAAAATTTATACTACAAATCAATAATTAAATAATTCTAAAATTCTGGGTTTCACAATCTTCCCTCCTTAGAAAATTTCGTCCTCGAAATTTAAAAGGTAGGGTAGGAAAGGATTTCCTCAAATCAAACAGGTGCGGGTACTACGCCCGTAACTCAGGTCCAACAATAAGAATAGCCAAGGCAGTCGTGGATGAGACATTTAGGGGCAAGTTTTAACTATGTCACAATCAACATAGAAAAATAAGATATAAAAGCGAATCAAAGTGTATGAGGTTGATCAGACCATCATGCACCGGTTCTGATGAGACAATATATTAGTGGAGGCCTCCAATAAAATACAGTCATGATCAAGCTATATAAAGAAATAAGCTTGCAAAACTAGGCTAACTTAGCAGCAATAGTCAAGTTTAGTACAAAATATTAGAACGAAAGATAATACTTGCAAGAAATATGAGTTATGTGACAGCACAGAGTTCCTGGTTTTCTTCTCGCCTCTGTCCAATATTGCCACTGGCTTCTCTGGCACTGTGAGGCTGGGTCCAATTTCCAGGTCCGAATGGTCCACGATGTGGCTCGGGTCCAGGATGTAGCGTCTCAGCTGCGAAACGTGGAAGACGTTGTGGACGCCTTCGAGTCTTGGGGGTAGAGCCACCCGATAAGCCACTTCTTCAATCCTGTTAAGTACTTCAAAAGGACCAATATACCTGGGGATAAACTTCCCAGCTCTGCCGAATCGGATTGTGCCACTGGTAGGAGAAATCTTTACAAAGACACTATCTCCTTCTTCAAACTCCAGTGGTCGACGACTGCTATCTGCCCAATGCTTCTGTCTGTCTTGGAAAATCCTGAGCTTGTCTCTAATCACCTTCACCTTCTCTGCTGCATCAGTCACCATCTCGGGTCCCAGCAGTACTCTTTCTCCTACGTCGTCCCATGCAAGTGGAGTACGGCAACGACGTCCATAAAGAGCTTCAAATGGTGTCATACCGATGCTAGTTTGGTTTGTTGTAAGAGAACTCTACCAAGTGCAAATGGTCTTCCCAAGACCCTCCAAATTCCAAGATGCAAGATCGCAGCATGTCTTTAAGCGTCTGAATTGTCCTCTCTGATTGTCCGTCTGATAGGCGGTGCTGAACTTCAAATGTGTTCCCAAGCTGTCATGCAAACTCTTCCAAAAGTGAAAGGTAAATCTAGTATCTCTGTCAGATACAATGCTTACCGGAACTCTATGAATCCGGTAGATGTGCCGCATGTACAGTGTTGCCAACTTCTCGGTGGATAGACCAATCTTGAAGGGGATAAAGTGAGCTGACTTCGTCAGTCGGTCCACGATTACCCAAATGGCATCCTTTCCTTCTTGGGATCGAGGCAGTCCTGACACGAAGTCCATCGTTATGTGCTCTCATTTCCACTCTGGGATGTCAAGCGGCTGCAAAAGTCCTGCTGGTCTCTGTCTGCTAGCTTTCACTTGTTGACAAATTAAACATCTAGTCACATACCTGGATACATCCTTCTTCATTCCGTACCACCATACTATAGTACGCATATCCCGGTACATTTTGCTGGCTCCAGAATGTATGGAATATTGCGACTGGTGCGCTTCTTGCATCAGCTCATTCCTCAGTTCGCCAATTGGTATACAAAGTCTCATACCATTCTTCAGTGCTCCGTCACTGACGATTGAGAATCCTTCAAGTGTTCCTGCCAGCACTTGGTATCTGAGTTTGTAAAGCGTCTCGTCTTGGAATTGTGCCTCCTTGACTCTGTCCATTAGACTTGAACGCACTTGCAACTGCATCATTGTGAATCAGCTCCTGGTACAATAGCTTCTCCCCTCCCAGTTTCTTCATCTCTTCTTCGGGCAGTACAATCTCTAGTCCAAGCTTTTCCATGTCCTCCAGCAAATGACGCTCCTTGGTCAAGAACATTGCCATCGGGTATCGACTAAGTGCATCTGCAACAACATTAGCCTTACCCGGATGATAATGCAGGTTGATGTCAAAATCCTTCATCAGCTCCAGCCATCGTCTCTATCGCATGCTCAGCTCCTTCTGAGTGAAAATATATTTAAGACTTTTGTGGTCTGTAAATATTTCCACTCTCTCTCCATAAAGATAGTGCTTCCATAGCTTCAATGCAAATATCACCGCTGCAAGCTCCAAATCATGTTTGGGATAGTTCTTCTCATGAGTCTGTAATTGCCTAGATGCCTAAGCAATTACTTTCTCGTGTTGTTGAAGAACGCAGCCCAATCCCTTACCGAAAGCATCACTGTAGATTGAGAAATCGCCGGTACTTGCGGGTAGCGCAAGTATCGATGCTGTTGTAAGTCTCTTCTTTAGTTCCTCAAATGATGCCTGGCAAGCTTCCGTCCAAATGAACTCTTCATTCTTCCTTGTAAGCTTCGTCATCTGTTCAGTAATTCTGGTGAAATCCTTCACATCTTCCGGTAGTAGCCAGTCAAGCCCAAGAAAACTTCTGATTTCAGCAACTGAGCTTGGGGTAGACCACTTCTCAATGGCAGCTATCTTCTCAGGATCTACCAAAATTTCTTCTTATGTGACAACATGGCCCAGAAATTCCACTTTGTCTAAAAAGAATTCGCATTTGGATAGCTTACCATACAGCTTCTCCTTCCCCAAAGTTCCCAGAACTTCCTTCAGGTGCTCTTCATGCTCTTCTTTAGTCTTTGAGTAGATCAGAATGTCGTCAATGAAGACAACAACAAATTGGTCTAGGTATTCATGGAAAACCTTGCTCATGAGGTTTATGAATACCGCAGGGGCATTCGTCAGTCCAAACGACATGACCAAGAATTCAAACTATCCATACTTGGTGTTGAACGCCGTCTTGGGAATGTCCTCCTTTCTGACCTTGTTCTGATGATAGTCAGATCTGAGGTCAATCTTCGAAAACATCTTAGATCCACTCAATTGATCAAATAGGTCATCGATCCGGGGCATATGGTACTTGTTCTTTGATAGTGATGTTGTTTAGCACCCGGTAGTCGATGCACATCCGCACTGTTCCGTCCTTCTTGGACACAAACAAGACAGGTGCTCTCCAGGGTAAAGCTCCATTTCGGATAAATCCCTGGGTCTTCAGTTCTTTGATCTGGTCCTTTATCTCCTTGGCCTCCTTGGGGTTGACTCTGTAGCATCCCTTAGAAATAGGAGAAGGGCCGGGAACTAGGTCAATGGTGAATCCTATGTCTCGATCTGGGGTAATCCAGGAAAACTATCAGGAAAACGTCCATGAATTCCGCTATGATAGGATGGGGAGGTCTGGGTTCTTTAGTAATAGGGGTGTAGGTAACATACTCCATATCTTCAGGAGCTCGATAGATTTCAACTCTGGCTCTCCAGATGGGCTGAATATTACACATGCTCTATAACAATCTACCAGTCTATCCCTAAGAGTACATCATAGTTGGGTAAGGGCATCACAAGTAAGGGTGCTAAGAATTTATGGTCTGAGATAGTAATAGGGAGTTACAGGCCTCGGTGATGGGTATGGGTCTAAGTATGACCGGTGGTGGACCTCATTGCCAGCAGAGCCGGAACAAGTGGTATTTCCTTTGGCTATACTCTGGAAGGTTTAGGATACAAAACATAAGCAAGGTAGTCTACCAGTCTACAACAAACAAAAATATTTATTTATAATATATTTCGGTCCTATGTTGTGACAAATTGATGTTCTAATGTTCTAATTGTTTCTAAATATGTTCTCCTAAGTTGTTGATCTGACCTGCATGGGCCACCACTAAAAACATGTCACGACCCGATCCCAAATAATTGGGTCGAACCGGATCATGCCCAGCCTGCACCGTTGTTGAGACGACAGCAGTAAGCTGTATCCACTATTGCAGGTAATCACAACAACATCTAAATATTTGTCACAACTCAATATTCGGGAATTTAAAACTTTATTCAACATTTGAAAAGTACAACTAGAATGTAAAAGAACTGAAAAGAATGCTGAAATCAAACTAAAAAAATTCTAAAACAACAAATCTGAAAACAGATAATCTAGCTAAGCGTTCGGCTCGTCGGCCTCAGGTCATGCGTCCTCCAATGGGGACTCTGGCAATACCACGGGGTACAGTACTGGGTCATAATAGCTGTTGTATAAAAGCTCAGCATCCTCAAAATTTCCTAAAAATGTTATATCCAGTCAGGAGGGAGCAAAGTACAATTCATGATAATCTAACAATTAAAATAATAATAGAATCATGCACTTTTAAACAATTTAAAATAAACAGTTCTCCAGCAGTTAAAACATTGTGATGTGAATAGGCAATGAATATGACCGGCTTGGGTTGTACAGTGAATGATATGGCTTATCCCCGTGTGTATGAGGGGTAAGCTAATACAGTTCTAAATTATTACTTTGGATGTGGTCATACTCATTACACTACTCCCCCAGTACCCAACAGTCAATCAATCAGTGCTCTCAGAGAGAGTTCCGTGTTGCATCGTGGTTTAAACTTGCAATAAAATGATTATTAAATAATTATAAACTAACACAAAATGTACTTGCCTTGGTTTGACTGGATTTGGGGATGTCTCCGAGATTGAAATCAGACTTGTCCTCGAAATCCTACAATCGAGAAGTCTGCCTTAGATTTCCAAAGTTTTACCATGCTAGATGTGCGAGTTACAATATCTAAATTTGTCCTAGTCAAATTTTAATCTTTATTATACTATCACAAACAAATCTCGATTATCGGGTGCGTTGTAATAAATTACGAGGGAAAGATCAATTTAACTTTTTATTTTGGAAAAACTCGTAGTTACCAATTTAATTGATTAAAACTTTGTATTTTCATAATTATACATATAAAACTAAATTTCTTGTTTAATGAGAAGACATGATCTTTGTTTAAATATTACAAACTTGTAAATTTTAATGTGAGAAAATCTCATTAATTTTTCTATATCAAAATAATATTTATTTTAATTCTACGCGTTTACGCTAAAAACCAGCAAAACCAGAAAATGAAAGAAAAAACTACGCTACAATAATTACAGGCCACAGAGAAAGAAAATAGAAAAGCTGGGCATATGCCCTTACAAATTATTTTACATAAATTGAAATAAGAAGAAACATTTATTAGTTCTAAAATTATCCTACAATTTAATTACAAAATAAGAGTAATAAATTAAATTAAATTAAATTATAATACGAGTCTCAGACTTGGTCCAATCGTCATAAAATAGTTAATGCCTCAACGTCCGGAAATCCCGGTTTCGTTTGCATTTCGCTAGGGCCCATGGACCTGTACAGTCGTCGTCCAAAAATCCAAATTGTAAATATTTCCGAAAACCGATTTGAAATTCATTTATAATTTTTTTATAAAAATTCGGCAGCGTTCCCTCTATTTTCGGGATAACCCAAAACTGGGAAAATGTGCCACAACCACTAAATAAATATCCCAAACCAGGGAAACCCATTTTTATATATAAATATACTCACAGAATTGTTTTCGAAACGAATTCGGAAAACCCGAAACAAAATTGAAATCACCACAGCATAAAGAACCAGCATACCAACAATTGAAAAATCTAATTTAAACCAAAATTTCCAGAAAACTCTTTTTCGAGAGATTCTCGAAAAATCCGAACCAACAGAAAACACACAGAAACCATTCTGAAACCAACCGAACCTATTCGAAAGGATTTCAGAAAGTCCGAAAATGTCGCGTCTATAAATTACCGAATTTTCGGAGGAAATTCGTGGACCAGAATCTCATCATAGACTACGAAATTGGAAACGGGAAAACAAAATATACCTTGGATTGCTCGGCTAGAGCTCTCAGGTGATAAAATGGAGAAAAATAATCCCACGGACAACGGATCGGGAACGGAAACCCACGGGCACGGAACGACAGCAACGGAGTGCTGCAGAATGGGACCGAGCGGACAGGGACCACGCGCATGGGGCGTCGACGGTCAGAGATAGCAGCGACGGAGACAGGGGCCGCCCGGGTCGGGGTTCGGGTCAGCGGAGCTCGACGGTCAGTGGAGCTCGGCGGTCAGCGGCGGAGGGGTCGCCGCTCGGGTGCTGGCCGGGGTCGCCGAGGGGCGCGGTCGGACAGGGGCTCGACGCCGGAGGGGCGGCGCTCGGGGAAACGCCGGGAGGGCGCCGGGTCGACAGGGAGCGGGCGCACCGGGCTGCGGGAACGGCGACGGAAGCGCCGGCCGGAGGCGGGGGCCGCTCGGGGGAGCGGTGGTTCGGTGCTCGGGAGATCGGTCTGCTTAAGGAGAGGGAAAGAGGAATGATGGAGAGAGTGTTGGATGTTGGGGTTGATGGTGGTTTTTTTTATATGAAGAATAAGGAAGAGTAGAGTAAGTGTGGGTGCTCTGAAGGAGAAATAGGAGTGGGTTGTGGGGGAAGTGGTCGTGGGGAGTTAGAATAGGAATAGGTTTTGTTAGTATTTTTTTTTACTCCAACTAATATTTATATAAAATATATATTGGTATATAGGTTCCATGAAAATAAAAAATATTCAGGGGAAGGGTCGAAAGACAGGATTCGGGTTCAGCTCGGGGTCGGACCCCGGACACGGGATCGGGGCAGGCCACAATCAAAAATCAACGATAGTTTAAAAATAATATTTTTTCTTAAATCCGACTAATAGATAATAATAATAATAATAATAATAATAATATTATTTTTATTATTATTATTATTATTATTATTATTATTATTATTATTATTATTATTAAACTAAAATTTACACTGCAAATCAATAATTCTAAAATTCTAAAATTCTGGGTTTCACAGCCAGCTATGTACATTGAAGTACAATCTACCTCGCAATACGGTCACGGCTATCTAGATGCATGATGGTTTATCTACAAGCCATCAGTCTCTTATGGTCAAGAACAAATCTAGTGTCTCAATCTCAAGCAAGCAAGTAAATTTTACAAGATGTTAGATCATCAGACATACAAAGTAAGACGTCCCAAATATTATATATTCAGATGATCATGAAGCTAGTCATACAAAATATGAAGACTAGCAAGAGTTAAATCATATATGATCAACCCTAGGATTTGTCAATCATGTTACAGCCCTTAGGCAAACAGAATTGAAGTTTCAACACAAGCTAACACTTGCTCGACGGCTAAACGCCGCAAAAGAATAATTTGCAATAGAGTGGGAGAGCAAAATAAGAAATTCACTCGTTGCCAGAATTACGTCTGGTGTTCACCATCTAGCGGATAAGTAGGAAGATCTTCGGATATCACTCCAAAATCTGGTCATACAAAACCAGCTGGATCAGACCCCAGAAAGAGCAAGTACCACAAGTGAGACTTCATTAAGGAACTAAAACCAGCAGATAATAAAATAGCAGAATAAATAAATAAACAGACTTAAATGACAAGAAGACAGGGTTAGAATAAAACAATAGCTTGCATTAAGAGACGGAATATAATTCTCATGCTAATCACGAGCAAGCATTCAGGCACGGCCAATCAAGTCCTACGGCTTGCTATCATTAGCTAACTAGGGTTATAACAGGTCTAGTTACTAGCAAGATGTAATAAGATGTTTTCGCAGTCACAAGCCCTGCAGCTATCCAGGTTATCCAGGCGAGGTAATTTACAAGAGTTACAAGAGTTATCAAGATTGCTGGTGTACTTTCAGTACATATGTTTTCAAGAAGTGCCCCACATGACAGTGGATTGGAAATGTGCCCTACTCGTCGGCAGGCTACAAGTTCCTCAGGTGTGGCCTAAATAACGGGATCGTCTGTAACTGAAAAAAATCTCTCTATATGAACTACTTGATCAATCTAGTCATTAACCTAGTCAGATTCATTGTGCATTCCTGACCGTGGTAACCAGGAATCTATGTCCTAGACATGATACAAGACGAGACATGTAGCTTGTACAGGCACAATCAAGAAAGTCAACCACGGTGTCAAGACAAGAGTTACTTAGCAAGTTAAGGTAGCTGTAACCCCTGTTTCTCAATTTTTTTTTTAAATTTATTTTATTGTGTTTGAAAGTAATTTATTTTTGAAACTTTGTAAAAAATATTTACTATTTTTTCTGTATTTCAAAATGTAGTTTATAATTTACGGTTTGAAAGTACTATTTAGTTTTAATAAATATTTGTTCTTTAAATTTTATTATTGAATTTATAAAGTCATTTATTATTATGTTTGGATTTTCAAAAAAAATATCGGTTTCGAAAATAGTTTGAAAATCATGATTATTTTTGGAACAATAAAAAGATTTAGTAACTTATTTTGAATAAGATTAGATTTATAAAATATATTTTACCTTATTTGATAAAATCAAATATTATTTAAAATACTTATGGTACTATTTGTGGCATTAAGAATTATCTAATATAGATTTGAAATATTATTTGATTTAACGATTTATCTATTATATGATTTAAATTGCTTTGATAAACATTAAATTTATCTTAAAGTTATTATGTTGAATTTGATTTAGATTTAGATTTGGATTTGAATTCATATGATTTGGATTTAAATAATTTATTTGATTTAAATTTATGGAGAGACTTGTCCGTTAGAAATCCTAATCCTATTTGAATCATATCTAGTATTAAATAGATCATTTCTTATTTGAACTAATCATATTCCTATCCAAATTAGTTGGTAATCCTAATCATATCTTTATTGATTGAGTTCTAATCATATCCTAATTCACTAATTGCTTTCCATTATCTATATATATTGAACCTATAAAATAAAATCATCTCTCATACCTTCTTTTCCAAAAAATTTCTCTTTTTTTGTCATAATTACCCAAAATTTGTCATAAATTCAGCCTTCTTTTTCAAATGTTTTACCAACTTCGAAGGGCCATAACTTCCAACTCCGGACTCCGTTTGACCTCCAGTTTTTTTTTGTTGTAACCGTCTCGAGGTATATTTTCTGAATATAAAATTTATTTTCAAATAATTTTAACCAAATTTTCTGAAAAATTTGTGGAGTGTCAGTTGTCCGAAAGTTGACACGTTTCTGTGTTTTCGAGATTTCGGAAGAACCAGGAATCGGAATCACGATCCGTTTAAAGTTTCGGAACGTTGATGAAAAAGTACACATCATATATTTTTTTCTACAATTTTCCAAAATATTTTATTTTATTTATTTATTTTAGAGGCCCGTCTCATCAATTGAAATCATCTTGCGTAGTTTGACTTCTGAGACTATTTTTGTGCCGACATGATTATATCATGCTAGTCAATTTCAAATCAAACCAAATGCAAGTACTTGTTGACACCTTAATATGCATTTACTTTATATTGTTATATTTCACTTATATATGCTATCTTCCGTGTCTTGACTGTTACACACACGAGAGTTGAGTGTTGACTATTGATCATGTTTTCTCATTGTTATCGTGATCGTTCTCGTGACCGTGTTTTCATGATTGTGAGGTATAGATATTAGAGGGGTACAATTATTAGGCATGTGGACAAAGTCCAGATTGTATTGTTGGCAACTCTCCCGTACGTTTACGGGGGCGGGCCTTATAACCTCATCGTTCGCCCAAGCCGTCCATGTGTAGGAACGTTGTACTTCTCATGACACATGAACTATCATGATTTATATGAGTTTCTTTGTCTTTTCATTCTCGCTTCCTTCTTATGTCGTTTATCATATTGCATATTTTCTTGTTCATATTGTCTGTGTTTTCCATTGATCATTAATTCACATGTTTATTGTTATATTGCTTTATATTGTATTTGTATTGTGAGGGCTAGACTTGTACTTGTTCCAATCTTGACTGGATAATCATTTTTCAGTTGACAGATTCTTGATGATTATTCTCGATGACTTGCTCTCTTGCTTTGGGATCCTTCGGGTGGAGTTAGAGATGTCTTGGAGGCCAAACCTAGAGACTAGTTAGAATTATTGTAATAGATTTTGTGAGATGTGGTATTCGGTTAAATATAAATCTTGTAAATGTTGTAGCAATGTGAATGAGCAATAAAGTTACATTTTATATGATATGAACATTGTGGCTAGACAGCGTACTACCGCCGACACTACGGCGTAGGCTGGACTTGGCCATGTACTCGTATCCCGAAAGGCGGGAGCGAGTCATGACAAGTTTTTATGGTGGCCCATGCAGGTCCGTTTTTGCAAAATTATGCGAACTTATGGTAGTACCTATATTAGTCGTACTACTGCAAGCCTGCGATGTAACACCCTGTTTTTTTGAAATTGGGGATTTTTGAAAATTTATTATTTTTATTATTTATTAGTGGTATTTTAGTCATGGTATGATTTTCTGGTGATTTTAGTTAAGTTAAACCATTTTCTAAGTCATGCTAAGTCATGACTTATGACTTTGTGATTTTGGTTAGTATAACTTAGTGTAAACCCTAGTTTTCTCTAACCTAGAAGTTGCCATGACCATGAGAGCTTAGCCATAGGCTTAGAACACCAAATTAGTGATTTTAGCCTAAAAGGGTATTTTGGTAATTTTCTAGAAATTATTTGGAATTATTTAGATCCATGTGTTTTTATTATTGTTTAATTATTGATTAGTGTCATGTTAGTCCCTAACCTAGTTTAGCACTAATCTAGAGGTTAGCTACTAACCTAGAATGACAAGGGGATAGATATTAGTCATGGGTTAAAGTAGGGAAAATATCTAGATATTTTACATATGATATTTTGCTTGATTTATGCAAAATATCAAGCCTTTACCATGGAAGTCCATGCCTTAGCCAAGAAGGAAGGGCAAGGACATCCCCCCCCCCCTTGCTATGGCCGGCCATAGGGTACCCCTACCACTACACACCATCCTATATTAATCCATGGTATCATTCATGAACAATTTTACATGAAATTAAACCTAGAAAATCCCATTTCTTCAAACCTTGATAACTTCCTCAAATTTGAACCAAATTCACTCTAGTCTTTTGCATTGGACTCCCCTACACTAGAGGGTACTAGTTAGGGCCTGCTATCAAGGAATTTGAAGGGCTTTGGGCATCACCAAGTGGAAGAACACCCCCTACTTGGGTGTTTTCTTAATTTTTCACCAAATAGGTAAATGCTCTCAAACTTAGTTAAAACTCTGATTTTTCTTCATAATTGCATGCATCTAGGTACTAGGGTACTGTAGGACAAATTTGGTGAAGGTTTGAGTTGGTTTGGTGTCGTATCGGACACGTGTCCTATTTGAAATTTAATGTATTTTGTGTTCTGTCATAGTGTAAATTACTCACTGTTTTCCAAATCTTTTTGAATCAAAATGAAGCCTAGACCTAGCTAACCCTAACCCCTACTCACTGAGCACAAGTTGGCCTTGTGTCGTGTCCAAAACTGGACACAAAGCCCTCGGGACACACTGCACAGTACACAGGGAAAATGCCCTGCTACCACTGTGTCAGTTCTCACTCTACACGCCACTTGGACACGTCAAACTTGACATACAACACGGGGCAATGACTGACAGGTCATCCCCAAAGTTTGGGATGACCTCGTGTCGTATCGGACACGGAATCGTCCCCGCAAGGGTCGTTCAGTGCACAGTATACACACACAGACACCTAACTTTGAGCGTGTCGTGTCCACTGTACACGACACGTGGACACTTCGTAGTGTCATGGACACGAAGCCTATCCTTAGGCGAACACGTGGACACAATTTTGTGGTGTCTCGTGTCCTGTGTCACGAGCACGAGGCTTGTGACAGCGTGCACGATGCTGTCGAACTCGCGCGTATCAGTCGTGTTTTTACGACTGATACGGCTCTCGTGTCGACACTGTGAGACACGTGGACACAGTGCAGGGTGTTGGACACGTACCCTACCCCTAGGTGAACATTCGTGCACGAGCACGAGACACGAGAGTGTCTGTGTCGTGTCCTAGGGTGAGTTGCACGCGTGCACGATACTCTGTGTGTGCGTGTGTATCAGGTTTACGCGATTGGGTTTTGTGAGTCGTGGACACGTCGAAATGTGTCGTGGTGTCGTGTCAGGCCCCCTAGACACTAGAGGACACCTAGGGGCTCAGTTACCAACCCTTCGAATCGAGCCTTAGCTCGGTTTTGTATGAGAAATCAAGTTTACCTATATTTACCTAAACAGTCCATTTTTCCAGTTTTGTACTATTTTCCAGTTTTGTAAAAATGAATTTCAAACTTAATTTTGACATAAATTATACATTGTATTAGTGTATTTTAGTATGTATATGTGTAGTATATATGTATGTGTGAGTGTGGGTCAATTTTGGGAGTATTTGGTTATATATATTGGTAGTTATGTATATATATACATATTATGTATATATGTTCCTGTGTGTGTGTGTGTTTTGGACTGGAATTTGGTTCCAGGAACTTGGAATTCCCCCCTGCTGTTCAGCAGTATCATTTCTCTCTCTCACTGTCTCACTCTCTCTCTCATTCAGTCTCTCTCTCTCTTTCCCTTTGTCTCTCTCTATATATATATAGTATATGTATGAGTTATGTATATAGGTATATATATATATATATTGATATATATGTATATTGTATTAGGTCTCTTTATGTATGTATAGTGTATTATAAGTATATAGGTTGTATTATATATGTTATTCATATATTGGGTATATGGATATTGGGTGGTGGTTAGATAGTGTATATCTATATATATATATATATATATATATATATATATATATATATATATATATATATATATATATATATATATATGAGACTTTTAGTTATAGGTTTATATGAAAACCTAGACTATGGCCTATGGCCAAGGTTATTGGCCTATGGTTGGGGCTAGCCATAATGACCCAAAACCCATTGTTGACCCTTGTTGACTGAAAGTTGACCAAAGTCAACTTTAGGTCAAAGTTGACCTAGTTCACCTAGAAATGACTAGGAATGACCTAAATCAACTAGTTTGACTAGTTTGACTAAAACCCTAACAAGTTTGACTAGTATTGACTTAACTTTGACTAGTTTGACTTTAGAGTTGACCAAGAGTTGACTTTTGACCATATTGACCTAGAATCATGTAGTTTGCATAGTAGATTTCATTTTTACTATTTAGAATACATTGTGACTTGTGTTGCTCTGATCAGGAGCCAGACACCTCTTCTCAGACAGCATACTCTCTACAGACATTCATTCAGCAGGCGAGTACATTCTCTGACCGTTTCATACTTGTTCAGGCTTTACTTCTCGCTCTAGATTACTTTACTTGATGCTGTCACGTTGGTAACACGGATTGGTACTATATGGATCTTTACATGAGATGTTATCCCCCTCGGGAGCATCGGGTACTTTATGTTATGTGTGTTTCACTATCATCATGTACTCCTATGCTTCCATTATTCATGTGCACTCATGTGATCATGTACTCTCATGTTTACTGAGCCCTCATGTATACTATCATGTGCACCCTTTCATGGGCCCCATGTGATATCATGTACAATAACGTAACTTGTATAGATCCTTGTGTATTGATTGGGGTAACGGGAGAGTAGAAGTGGACATGTGAATAATTCCAAAGTAGTGTAATCATGTGCAAACTCAGTAGTGTAATCATGTATAAATTCTAGCCATTCACATGCCTATCTTGTGCTCTACATCACTAGTCACTTACAGTTCTCTATATACAGTAGATATTTCATTACAGCTATCTCTTTTACAGCGTATATTTCCTTTCAGCAGTTCATGTATCTTACTCTATTGCCTGTATCATATTTCCTAACCTGCTATGCACTGCGTGAGATGTATTGTGCTCGTTCCCGTCCTGATTGGACCTGTTGAAAATATTACAGAGGATGAGGAGGAGGCCCTGGTGTCTACCTATTATGGAGCAGGACTAGATGATACTTATGTTGTGGACCCTCAGCAGGATCCACCTGCAGCTGAGGATGTTGCCCCAGTAGTCTAGGCTAGTTTAGCTAGACAGTCTTTCGGTATTATCTTTTTGT
Organism: Iris pallida; assembly: GCA_029216955.1. Classification (NCBI taxonomy): domain Eukaryota; kingdom Viridiplantae; phylum Streptophyta; class Magnoliopsida; order Asparagales; family Iridaceae; genus Iris; species Iris pallida. The sequence goes on from JANAVB010031219.1 coordinate 4,133,978, forward strand.
CTCACATTCTGAGTTGTATTTTGAGATGTTGAGATATATATAGACTCTTAGACTTATTGTATTATGAGTTGACATTCTGGTGTTATGTTATCCTGGACACTTGGACATTTTCATCTATTCTACTGTTCTCTTTGAGTTACTGTCTATCTATCTATCTTTCATTCTTCTACCCTAGATGTGATTGAGATGTATATTGTTATGTCACCTCCATTCGGAGAGTATAAACTGTACAGGTATTTTTATATTGTTAGATGATTGACCTAGGACAGCGTTCTACCGCCGACACTGCGGCGTAGGCTGGACGTACCCACTTCTCGTGCCCTTACTCTAGGGTGCGGGTCGTGACATGCGATTAGGATGCTTATTCACAATTAGGTTGATTTGATTTTTTAAAAATGACTAGGCCTAGGACTTGGTACACCGTGGGTAGCCCATAGAATTATTTTGAATTGATTGTATGGGAAGTTAAGGTTGTTACATAGGCTACATGATTAAGGTGGTGATATTCGTTGAATTTTTAGATGCCCTATTTGATGAAGTTGAAATTATGATTTGATAAATGACTCTAATCAAAGATGGATAGAATTCTCGATTGATAAATTAAATATTTTTGTTACTGTTGAAGATAAAAATTTTAGCTTTTGGTATTCTGAGGTTTAAATTTCTATATGATCGATGAATTATTGATAAGATCGAATATTTAATTTTTAAAGAAAATTATTTTGATTTGATCAAAAAAATTGAGGTATGATTTGAAAATTTATGGAATTTAAATTTTTGAGGAGATTATGAAAATATTGAATTTTGAATTTAAAATAAAATTGAGGAATTTAATGTTTTGTGAAGTTAGATTTTGAAGATATTTATCAAGTTGGATCAAGGGTTGTGAATTTGATAAGATGATATTCATGACTGCTACAACACGGTATTAAATTGAGTTAGAGATTTAAAAAAAAGATTGAATTTGAGGAATTTTTTTAAATATTCTTGAGGATACGAATTTATAAGATTGATGAGTGATAACTTAGATGTCATATAGGTAATACTCCTCCGAACTATATCCATTAACTACATTCTTCCATCCTTCTTGATCAATCTTCTTATTAAGAAACAAAATATTATTTTTTATCTCATTGATCATTATTCCTTTTAAAATTTTTTATCTTTTCACCTGACAAACCAAGCCTATTTTTTCCTGTCATCCTTAAATTTCGAGGATGAAATTTTTCTAAGGTGGGTAGATTTGTAAACCCTGTTTCTCAAAAAAAAATTAATTTATTTTATTGTGTTTGAAAGTAATTTATTTTTGAAACTTTGTAAAAGATATTTACTATTTTTTTTGCATTTCAAAATGTAGTTTGTAATTTACGGTTTGAAAGTACTATTTAGTTTTAATAATAATTTGTTCTTGAAATTTTATTATTGAAATTATAAAGTCATTTATTATTATGTTTGGATTTTGTCACGCCCCAGAACCAGAATACTGGAGAGCGGGGGCAGACATAGCCAGCTACGTATATGAAATGGAATCCATCTCGCTATACGGTTACGGCTGTCTAGATACATGAGGGTTTATCTACAAGCCAACAGTCTCTTAAGGTCATGAACAAGCCTAGTGTCTCAATCACAAGCAAGTAAGTACAAGATTACAAGAAGTATGATCATTAAATATACAATAGTAAGGCGTCCCAAACATTACATATTCAGCTGATCATGAAGCTAGTCGTTACAAAATGTTAGGACTAGCAGGAGTTTAGTCATATATGATCAACCCTAGGATCTGTTAATCATGTTACAGCCCGTAGGCAGACAGTAAGTAAGTGCAATCGAGCTAAACAGGTGCTCGTCGGCTAAACGCCTCAAAAGAATATTTTACAATAGAGTGGGAGAGCCAAAAATAACCCACTCGTTGCCAGGGTTCCGTCTAGTGGCCACCATCTGGCTGGAAGGTCGGTAGATCCTCTGGAACTGCTCCGAAATCTGGCCACACAAAACCAGCTGGGTCAGACCCCAGAAAGAGCAAGTGCCACAAAGGAGGCTTCACTTGAGAACTAAAACCAGCAATCAGTACAAGATATAAATAAAAGTAAGAACTGGAAATAAAGAAAATACACCAGGATGATATATGACGAGATAACCATGGAACTATTCAGATAACCAGGTTACAACCCGTAAACCAAACAAGGACCGGGGTTGTAACCCTTCGTCTGAACAGAACTTGGAATTCTCACCATTTATCGGTAAAATAAATACAAGCATTCTGGTCATTCAATAATCTGGAACAGGATCAGGGCAAGACTAGACTGGTTAGACTCCGTCCAATCACTTCACGGCTAAGCAAGAATTACGGCTTGATACTTTAACTAACTAGGGTTGTCACAAGCCTAATTACTAACAAGATGCAGTAAGATAATTCCACAGCCACAAGCCCTGCAGACCATCCAGGTTATTCGGGTTAAAAGATTAGAGTTGAATTCAGGTGGGTACATCGTCCAGGAAACGAATGTACCCTTAGGTAGCTTGAAGGGTGCAACACATGACAGTGTGCTGGAAATGTGCCCTACTCGACGGCAGGCTACAGATCCCAAGGCGTGCCCAGGTAGCGGGATTGCCTGTAGCTGGAAAATCTCGTCATGACTAATGTATTAATCTAGTTATTAGCCTTAGTCCATTTTAGTAGGTACTCCTGACCGTGGTACTCAGGAGTCCCTGTCCTAGACATGATGCAAGACAGGACTGGTTTATTTATACAAACACAATCGCCCACGGTGTCCAGATTAATTATACAGGTCTTGTCATGTCAGGTAGCCGTCGCAACAACTATTCGAGATAATTATGTCAGGTTATCATGCCAAGTGTACTTGTCAGGAGTGCGCCACGATGGGCCACTATCAGGTCATATCAGGTTATTATGTCAGGAGTGCACCACTACGAGTCACTATCACGTCATGCTCAATTATCAATTCCAAACATATCAAGTAAATTCGTGATTATCAAGTTCAGGACAAAAGGCGTAAGGATATAAAATGGACGTTAAATATCTAATAAAATATCAATATACAGGGTGATAGAAGATCCAGGGTAAGTAGGGTCAGGTCCAGTTGCGCCTAAACATCAGGTTGCGCCTGAGTCAGACTGCGCTCAAGTCAGGCTACGCTCAAGTCAGGCTACGCTCAAGTCAGGCTACGCTCAAGTCAGGCTACGCTCAGGCCAGGCTACGCTCAAGTCAGGCTACGCTCAGGCCAGGCTACGCTCCGGCCAGGCTACGCTCAAGCCAGGCTACGAAGGACATACGCTTCCAAAAAGGTAGCGTATGAGGTCCATACGACTCCTCATCAAGGCAGCGTATGAGGTCCATACGACTCCTTGTCAAGGCAGCGTATGCAAGACATACGCTTCCAAAAGGCAGCGTATGAGGTCCATACGACTCCTCATCAAGGCAGAGTATGAGTCAGACTGCGCTGCGCTAAAGAGCGCGCGCAGCTCAGTGGCGCAAGCTAAAAAGCTCGCGCACTACTCACTGTCTTCTCCAAATCAGCAGGAACTCCATGGTTGAACCAAAAGCTTCAAAAGTCCATAACTTGGTCAAAACAAGTCCAAATCCAACTTTTCAAAGGTCAAAATTGGGTAGAATAAAATTCTCTACAACATGGAACCATCAAAACTTAAAAACAAAGAAGTTTGATAGATCAAAACCACCAAAATCCAAAAATAACTAATTTCTAGATCTACAAAAATTAAAGCCTCAAAATGGAAAATGACAAGTTCTAATGTGTCTTAGAAACATGAGGAAAAGCTAATGGAATAATAAAAATGGGCTCTCTTGTGGAAGCAAGTTGCACTTGCCTAGACCTCTCTCTTCTCCCTTTGGTAGGTGAAGGGAGTAAATGGAAGAAGAAGAAGAAGAGATTAATGAAGAGAGAGAAGAAGAATAGGTAATAAATATAAGTGGTGGTGGTAGGTAGGGGGTTCACCCCTTGGTTCATGATGAACCAAGAGCAATCCCAAACCGAACCAAGCCAACCCAAACCAAGAATAAACCAAGCCCAGGGAGGAAATTAAGCAAGAAAATCATACAATACAAGAATAAATACGTACACGTATTCCAGAAATACGTAATACGAACCACAGGCATTACAGATTTTCAAAAAAAATATCGGTTTCGAAAATAGTTTGAAAATCATAATTATTTTTGGAGCAATAAAAAGATTTACTAACTTATTTTGAATAAGATTAGATTTATAAAATATATTTTACCTTATTTGATAAAATCAAACATTATTTAAAATACTTATGGTACTATTTGTGGCATTAAGAATTATCTAATATAGATTTGAAATATTATTTGATTTAACGATTTATCTATTATATGATTTAAATTACTTTGATAAACATTAAATTTATCTTAAAGTTATTATTTTGAATTTGATTTGGATTTAAATTTGGATTTGAATTCATATGATTTGGATTTAAATAATTTATTTGATTTAAATTTATGGAGAGACTTGTCCGTTAGAAATCCTAATCCTATTTGAATCATATCTAGTATTAGATAGATTATTTCTTATTTGAACTAATCATATTCCTATCCAAATTAGTTGGTAATCCTAATCATATCTTTATTGATTGAGTTCTAATCATATCCTAATTCACTAATTGCTTTCCATTATCTATATATATTGAACCTATAAAATAAAATCATCTCTCATACCTTCTTTTCCAAAAAAATTCTCTTTTTTTGTCATAATTACCCAAAATTTGTCATAAATTCAGCCTTCTTTTTCAAATGTTTTACCAACTTCGAAGGGCCATAACTTCCAACTCCGGACTCCGTTTGACCTCCATTTTTTTTTTTGTAACCGTCTCGAGGTATATTTTCTGAATATAAAATTTATTTTAAAATAATTTTAACCAAATTTTCTGAAAAATTTGTGGAGTATCAGTTGTCCGAAAGTTGACACGTTTCTGTGTTTTCGAGATTCCGGGAGAACCAGGAATCGAAATCACGATCCGTTTGAAGTTTCGAAACGTTGATGAAAAAGTACACATTATATATTTTTCTCTACAATTTTCTAAAATATTTTATTTTTTTATTTATTTTAGAGGCCCGTCTCATCAATTGAAATCATCTTGCATAGTTTAACTTCTGAGACTATTTTCGTACCGACATGATTATATCACTCCAGTCAACTTCAAGTCAAACCAAGGCAAGTACTTGTTGACACCTTCATGTGCATTTACTTTATATTTTTATATTTTACTTATACATGCTATCTTTCGTGTCTTGACTGTTACACACACGAGAGTTGAGTGTTGACTATTGATCATGTTTTCTCATTGTTATCATGATCGTTCTCGTGACCGTGTTTTTATGATTGTGAGCTATAGATATTAGAGGGGTACAATTATTAGGCATGTGGACAAAGTCCAGATTGTATTGTTGGCAACTCTCCCGTACGTTTACGGGGGGCGGGCCTTATAACCTCATCGTTCGCCCAAGCCGTCCATGTGTAGGAACATTGTACTTCTCATGACACATGCACTATCATGGTTTATGTGAGTTTCTTTGTATTTTTATTCTCGCTTCCTTCTTATGTCGTTTATCATATTGCATATTTTCTTGTTCATATTGTCCGTATTTTCCATTGGTCATTAATTCACATGTTTATTGTTATATTGCTTTATATTGTATTTGTATTGTGAGGGCTAGACTTGTACTTGTTCCAATCCTGACTGGATAATCATTTTTCAGTTGACAGATTCTTGATGATTATTCTCGATGACTTGCTCTCTTGCTTTGGGATCCTTCGGGTGGAGTAAGAGATGTCTTGGAGGCCAAACCTAGAGACTAGTTAGAATTATTGTAATAGATTTTGTGAGATGTGGTATTCGGTTAAATATAAATCTTGTAAATGTTCTAGCAATGTGAATGAGCAATAAAGTTATATTTTATATGATATGAACATTGTGGCTAGACAGCGTACTACCGCCGACACTGCGGCGTAGGCTGGACTTGGCCATGTACTCGTATCCCGAAAGACGGGAGCGGGTCGTGACAGTAGCTGTCGCAACAGCCTTTCAAGATTATACATGTCATGTCAGATTACTTGTCATGTCAAGAGTACTTGTCTGGAGTGCGCCTCGACGGGCCACTTATCAAGAGTTATCAAGACGGGTTCATATTATCATGTTCAAGTCAAGTTCAAGTTACTATCTCAAGACTATCAAGTGTCAAGTCGGGTCGTCGCAATTTAGGCCAAGTATAGAAAATATACAAAGAAGATCGAGAACACCCATGTGTGATTAAAACTATAAGTCACATATGTCACGCCCCGCTCCCGTAGGAGCGTTCGTCCTCGCTAAGGCGTAATGCCGCACGGGCCTAGGTTGTGCCCGTGCAAGGCCAAGTCCAGAAACGGCCGATTTGAGCTAGGCCACAGAGTCGCACAGAGTGTCCCCATTTGCAGCGGAAAGTAAACGAACACAAAATTGAAGTGAATTCAAACTCTTTATTGATTTTCAATAAGTTTACAAGCGGCACTAGGCCGATATTATAAATCGCTCAAGCTCTCTCTCTGAAACATAAAAGGCGTGCCAAGTGGCTTACAACATGGAATGATTCATGGCGATGTTCGGATACATTATGTCCTGTATAGGGTGCTCCAGCTCCTTGTAACGTCCCAAGGCCCGGAGTTGGCTCCGCGCCTTAACACGTTCGATGGAAGATCCGTACCCGCCGGCGTCTCCTGTATCCTGCAAGTAGACTGTGGGGTTATCAGTACATTGTTATGCACTGGTGGGGAGGCTAGCTCGCCCACAACGCTATCATTACCAAACACGTTCCATTTACTTTTGTGCACCGTCTATCATTCATTGTCTTTCTAATCTTGCCTTAGGATCAGTTTCATAGCATATTTCATGACCTATCTCGTGTTGCCGAATTCAAGTGTGTGCATGGAAATGAATGCACAACTTACCCATACTTACCGTCCGGCCTTCCCTGTCCAAAGTAAACCAAGTTAGTCAACAATTCAATATGAACTTTTCGATGTCAAGTGCTTGTCCCTGCCTCGGATTCTAGCACGTCGTAGGCACGTTATCTACACTTGCATGAATTTCTCATTTTCATTTGGTGTGTCACATTTCAAGCATATTCATAAGGCACTTCATTTTGTTAACTTAGACTACTTTGATTTCAATGCAAGGACTTGCACGTGGATCGCCACCAGCAAAGCCCACTTAACTCTATATGCACCAGTCGCTGGCACCACAAGCCATTTTGGACATCCAAGCCATGGTATTTCTCAACTAGCGTAGGGTGAGGACTGGCACACACCCCGTTAGTCTCTTGAAATATTCCTGCACTTACGTCCCCCGGGTGGCCGAGTCCGCACCCAGGCAGCCTGTAAGCCATGACTTTGATCCCGCCTAGGCCGACATATCCCCCCTTTGATCATGCCACGGAATCCCTTTTTCTTTACGGACACAGCATTCGCCACCCCTCGCTCGTGCCGTTTGTCCACGACCATATCGTATTAACTTGTCTTTTTAACTTATTGGCTGTCTCTGAGTCGTAGGCTAACCCTTAGCCTTTTTACGTTATCGACTAGGTTGGCGTCCGTGCAGCGCGGGTAGCGAGCCCCGTTGCACGTGCCCGTCATACCTGTCGCTAACCATTCTTTCTTCTCTTATCTTTCATTCATTCTTTCTTTTCTTTGTTTCACTTGTTCGTTTGTTCATCGATTCATTCACGTATTCATTCTTTCATTCGTTGATTCATTCATTCACTTATTCGTTCATTCATTCATTTATATATTTTGCAACTCCTCGTGTGGGCGTCGCCTTGGCGATCCATCGGTCCCATAGTCTTTCAATGTTGCTAAACTCTACTCGGAACGACTATGTTGATAGTCTCCCCGTTTTATTGTTGTAAACCATTCATTGTTTGAACGCATCAGAGACGTAAACGTAAGCTTGTGCCTTAGTACGAGCGTGGAGCGCGGTGCGAGAGTTCTCACAATTTCCATGTTCTTTTCCATATTCTATACAAGCATACAAGATGGGATTAATCCCTTAGCTAGGTGCATTGGGTAATTTATTAGCATGTACGGTGTTATCGCCTAGCGATTTCAGTGATAATGTCCGTATTATTATGTGTCTAGGCTAAGCAAAGACGGGTTCATCGGAGCCACCCACCTTAGCGATGTTCGCGTCGGCCGAGCGATACTCCGAGCGCATATTTGAAAGTCTAAGTCTGGACTCATCTTGACGGGCCAATATAAGCCTTGCATCGATTCTTCATCAGGTCGATGCCAACTCTTCGGGTCGACGGCTCGTTTGAGTCGTTGCACTTGCCGTTTGAATCGGCGTTCCGCTAGGGCGGAACGGGTCATTATATAATACACCACTCAAAACAAGTCTCGTCCTCGAGACTTCCTGAGTGCAGGTCATCCTACCATTCCTTAACTCGTGTCATCGTGTTTCATAAACAATTCTATCGAACGGCTCTATCGTTCGATGGCATCGAACCATGCTCGGTACCTTTCCAAGTTCCGTGTCGCATACATTTGGTCGATTTTTATTGGATAACTTTTCATTCATTTTAGAGTTGATGGCACTTATTCAATTCAAGTATTTCTTCGACTCGGTTGCTATTTCGACGTATCATGGGACTGAAACGGTCGTACGAGGTGCGTTAAAATTCGTCAAATACGAGTGTCGTAGGCTGAGGCAAACTCACTTTCGTTTATGCGCATCGCAACACCCACTTGCAGCTGCATTCGAGTTCATCATATCGCTGAGTTTGGATCGTGCACGTATCCAAGGCGTCCCTCAAATACGTACATTTCAACCAAGCTTAGCGACTAGCGAAGTCGGACAAGCTACTTGTGATAGTTTTTATTTGCCGATCGCTTTGCTAACTTCGATTTAAAACCGAACTCATTTGTGTATTACATATCGTTTATCTCGGTCCTCGAGATGATTCGATTCGCTTCTCAAGCGTTATTGTCCACGAAATCAGTATAATTTCTTCTTAGCAGGGTCGACCAAGCCTAAGTAATTTCCCTCCGATTCAAAACCAAGTATTGCACCATCATCAAGTTTTTCTTTCTATCAACGATTCAGTTTGTTATCCCAACTTTTACTTGTGCATCATCCATCCCTATCATTCCCTTCGTTTGGGGCCAATCTCGTCGTCGTTCACGCACACTTCCAGTTCTCGTCCTACTCTAAGTCTTGTTTCCCCCAAGTCTATCGTCCGTCCAGACGATACTTTAAATGCCATCGCACAGGTTCAATCACTCGGCATAGGGTCGTCCGTCTATCCGCTAGGTCAGCTCACAAGGTCATAGTTACACGTTAGGTCCGTAGCTCGTCGTGCAAGGTCGTTGCACGACGCTCTCCCCAAATCCTATGGTCAAACCCTTTGTTCGCTTGTACGGGAGTTTTTACCCAAGTTCATTTTACTCACATTTCTAAACACCGAGCATGATCACCTAATTTGCATCGACTTACGTTGCACACATTCAATTCCGTTCAATCACCAGTTCTAACCAATTCGTGTATTCGATCACGAGGTCATCCAGCTCGACAATACATTGCGCCCCAATCTCACGTGAGTCCGATTATCCACGGCGGTTCATGAATCACCATGCGACACTCCCGCGGAATAATCATTCTCATCAGAGAGTAACTCTTGTTTGAGTTTTTGACTGACCCATTCTCGATACGCGGATTGGACCTACTCAATCCTCAAGTTCAATTCTTCAAACACACAAATTCATTCTCGAGTCCACCTTCACGTCAAACCACAAGTTGAAGCAATCAGATTGTCACGCCATCCAAGTTCAATCACTCCCGCTGTATGAATCACCATATCAGCGCTCACGCGGAGTGATCGTCATAATCCGACGCGACGTATGTACGAGGCTGGAGTTGCGCTCGTATAAGACAAGAACGTCAACGTTGTGGTTGTCAACGAAGCGAATCCAAGCACTCACATTTTCATCCAAGCCAAATCAATTCGATAGTCTGACCGTCATACGTTCAACTAGAAAATCCTCGAGCCAAATCTATCTTTTCCTCGACACATTTTTAACATCCCAAGTATAACATCCAACGGAACAATGACATTTGTACGATCGTCATTCGCCGAGTCAGAGTACCCCCGAGTTATCGCATATCGATCTTTGATACGCCTCAATACCATCGACGATATACGTAACCTGACGATCTTCCTTTGCAACCAATTTCGAGTCGTGCGTTGATGTTGTTGTCCGAGTGGATATTCCATAATTTCCCTCGATATTCAAGATCAAGTTTGATTGCTATTCCTCAAGCTAGTTTCAAGATCGTTGTCGCAACTCAAGTCACAATTTATTTGAATCAATCTGAATTCGTGCGCGTGATCCTCTAAGTTTTCCTCGATCAAGACCATTCATTTTCTTTCATCGTTCCGAACCATTTTCTAACTCGCATTGCCCATTGACAAGTTGTCCAGCGACATCTCGTTCGGGACTATTGAAGTCACGGCCAACTAAGCGTGACACGTTCTAAGGCTTTGCGCAATTACATCGCTTGCCGACATACTCGTACGATCCGTAAATCCTTTAGTCTCGCTCGAACAATTTCTATGACATCCATACACCACTCAGGGTTCGAGCCATTCGACTATCGCCGACACTCATTCTTATTCTTCTCCGAACCTATCACATACACCACTGGGATTCAAGCCGTACGATCTAGTCCTCAATCACGTTCGCGTCATGCGCTAAGACATCCTTCAGATTCGTTCGACAAATCTCTAGCGTAATCGCTCATGTCGCCTCGACGTACTAAGTCGTTCATGCATTAGTCCTCAAATCCAAGCCAATCTTTCGTGCACGCCTAAGCGTTAGTTTGATAGCGTTCATATCGATATACACTCTAAGTGTATCTCCGTTCCCGATCGAGCGGTACTTGATATCGCTCGTAACGCGATTGCACCAGAAGGTCTAGGTACGCGATACTCTGCACAACTTAGCCAAAAGGATGCGTGCATAACCATCCCGTTCGAACTATACTTTGGTCTCGTGTACTCGTTTGCTGTCAGCGTAAGCTCATTCAAGCACGTACTGCGTTTGCTAACTCTTAACATCGGTTCCTTCCGACTCAAGTCCGTCGTGGTGGCACAAAGGCCTTCGCCTATCGATCCCGTCCAACCGAGTACTCGTACGAGCTTTTGAAAATATTAGACTTATTGTATAGAACACCCCAAGGCACAATGAGAGAGAGCGTACACTTCTTTTTCCAACGAGCTTTCAAAACTGAGAAAATCGAAATGAAGTCCAAGGACATAAATCCATGCTCTGATACCAATCTGTCACGCTCCGCTCCCGTAGGAGCGATCATCCTCGCTAAGGCATAATGTCGCACGGGCCTAGGTTGCGCCCGTACAAGGCCAAGTCCAGAAATGGCCGATTTGAGCTAGGCCACAGAGTCGCACAGAGTGTCCCCATTTGCAGCGGAAAGTAAACGAACACAAAATTGAAGTGAATTCAAACTCTTTATTGATTTTCAATAAGTTTACAAGCGGTACTTGGCCGATATTACAAATCGCTCAAGCTCTCTCTCTGAAACATAAAAGGCGTGCCAAGTGGCTTACAACATGGAATGATTCATGGCGATGTTTCGATACATTATGTCCTGTATAGGGTGCTACAGCTCCTTGTAACATCCCAAGGCCCGGAGTTGGCTCCGCGCCTTAACACGTTCGATGGAAGATCCGCACCCGCCGACGTCTCCTGCATCCTGCAAGTAGACTAAGGGGTTATCAGTACATTATTATGCACTGGTGGGGAGGCTAGCTCGCCCACAATGCTATCATTACCAAACACATTCCATTTACTTTTGTGCATCGTCTATCATTCATTGTCTTTCTAATCTTGCCTTAGGATCAGTTTTATAGCATATTTTATGACCTATCTCGTGTTGTCGAATTCAAGTGTGTGCATAGAAATAAATGCACGACTTACCCATACTTACCGTCGGGCCTTCCCTGTCCAAAGTAAACCAAGTTAGTCAACAATTTAATATGAACTTTTCGATGTCAAGTGCGTGTCCCTGCCTCGGATTCTAGCACGTCGTAGGCACGTTATCTACACTTGCATGAATTTCTCATTTTCATTTGGTGTGTCATATTTCAAGCATATTCATAAGGTACTTCATTTTGTTAACTTAGACTACTTTGATTTCAATGCAAGAACTTGCACATGGATCGCCACCAGCAAAGCCCACTTAACTCTATATGCACCGGTCGCTGGCACCACAAGCCATTTTGGACATCCAAGCCGTGGTATTTCTCAACTAGCGTAGGGTGAGGACTGGCACACACCCCGTTAGTCTCTTGAAATACTCCTACACTTACGTCCCCCGGGTGGCCGAGTCCGCACCCAGGCAGCCCGTAAGCCATGACTTTGATCCCGCCTAGGCCGGCATATTCCTCCTTTGATCATGCCGCGGAATCCCTTTTTCTTTACGGACACAGCATTCGCCACCCCTCGCTCGTGTCGTTTGTCCACGACCATTTCATATTAACTTGTCTTTTTAACTTATCGGCTGTCTCTGAGCCGTAGGCTAACCCTTAGCCTTTTTACGTTATCGACTAGGTTGGCGTCCGTGCAGCACGGGTAGCGAGCCCCGTTGCACGTGCCCGTCACACCTGTCGCTAACCATTCTTTCTTCTCTTATCTTTCATTCATTCTTTCTTTTCTTTGTTTCACTTGTCTATTTGTTCATCGATTCATTAACGTATTCATTCTCTCATTCGTTGATTCATTCATTCACTTATTCGTTCATTCATTCATTTATACATTTTGCAACTCCTCGTGTGGGCGTCGCCTTGGCGATCCATCGGTCCCATAGTCTTTCAATGTTGCTAAACTCTACTCGGAACGACTATGTTGATAGTCTTCCCGTTTTATTATTGTAAACCATTCATTGTTTTCATTGTTTGAACGCATCAGAGACGTAAACGTAAGCTTGTGCCTTAGCACGAGCGTGGAGCGCGGTGCGAGAGTTCTCACAATTTCCATATTCTATACAAGCATACAAGATGGGATTAATCCCTTAGCTAGGTGCATTGGGTCATTTATTAGCATGCGTGGTGTTATCGCCTAGCAATTTCAGTGATAGTGTCCGTATTATTATGTGTCTAGGCTAAGCAAAGACGGGTTCATCGGAGCCACCTACCTTAGCGATGTTCGCGTCGGCCGAGCAATACTCCAGCGTGCCTTTGAAAGTCTAAGTCTGGACTCATCTTGACGGGCCAATGTAAGCCTTGTATCGATTCTTCATCAGGTCGATGCCAACTCTTCGGGTCGACGGCTCGTTTGAGTCATTGCACTTGCCGTTTGAATCGGCGTTCCGCTAGGGCGGAACGGGTCATTACAATATATAAAATCTAATTAAAGTGAGACAGAAAGATTCTTGAAGCCAAGACAAAGGTCTACAACTTTCATGTTTTGAGTTTTTCAAGATTCTAGGTACAAAATAGCTTAAACGGACAAAAACAGTCATTTAGAGTGGTTCGTGCATGGACAAAAGGAGCATGGCGCAAGGTACAAGGCGTGCGAGATGCAAGGTACATGAGTTGTAAGATGCACGAGGCGCACGAGGCACACGAGGTACAAGGTACACGAGGTGCGTGAGGTGCAAGGTGCACGAGGTGCAAGGTGCGCGAACAAAAAGGTGCACGAGGTGTACGGTACGCGAACCAAAAGATGTGCGGGGTGCAAGGTGGTGAACCAAAAGGTGCGTGAGGTGCAAGGTGCACGAGGTGCAAGGTTTGTGGACCAAAAGGTGCGCAAGGTACAAGATGCACGAACCAAAAGGTAAGCGAGGTGTAAGGTGCGCAAAGCAAAAGATGCACGAGGTACAAGTTGCGTGGACCAACAGGTGCGCGAGGTGCACGAGGTATCATCCCTACCAGTAAGCTTTTGCCCATAAAATTTTAGAAACTTCCAATATCCATAACTTGGGCTAAAGGACTCGAAATTGAGAAAAATAAAGGTTTAAACTGAATGAAATTTAATTCTCTACAACATGGAACAAGTAGTTTTCAAAAATAATAAAGTTTAATAGATCAAAACCAAGAAAATCCAAAAAAAACTATAAACTTAGATCTAAAAAATGTAACCATCAAAACCAAAATTTTCAAGTTCTAAAGAGGCATAGAATCAAGCAAGGAAGACAATGGAACAATAAAATTTTAGGTCCATCATGAAGTAAGTTGCACTTGCCTAGGGCTTGGGTGTAGGTGGAGAGGAGTAAATGAAGAAGATAAGAAGAAATAAATAAAAGTTATGGAGGAGAGAGAAATAAGTTGACTTAAATACCAAACCTCTCTATCTTAAACCAAACCAAGACAAGCCAAGCCAAGTCATGTTGAACCAAACCAAATAAACCTAGGCAAGATTAAACTAAGACTAGGCTAAGCAAGATAAGTCTAACTACGATCCACCTGACAAATGTCAGAAATTTGTACACGTATAATAAAAATACGTATAACGGGAAACGGGAGTGACATAAGTCCATTGTGCTAACATCATTGTCATATCATAAACTCTTCTCGTGTGTCCATATTAAGGCCGTGTCTCGCAACTCAGTGTGACTTAACCATATTGTCGCCTCGCGGCCCTTGTTGCTTTAATCATCAACTTACTCAATCAAGATATGTGAACTAAGTATCACTTAACCAACTTTGTCTTACGGCGCTTCCTGACTTAAACTCGAAATGACTCAAATCTAACTTATGCAACTCTATGCCAACAACTTAATACTCGACGGCACATCTCGTACCGAAGCACGGTGTCTTCGTTACAGCCAAATCTTAGGCCCAAACATTGTGTTCTGATCGTGCACATATTCAAATTGACTCATAGATACCGTGCACATAATAGTCAGCTTAATCCAAAGGCATGCACGCGGATCGCCGCTATAGCCGACTCATCTATATGAAATAGTCACTAGCACAACAAGCTATTTTGGACACATTAGCTTTGCTATTCGGGGCTCTTTTAACGCAAGTAGCGATCCCCGCTGAAAGTCCCCGAATAACCTGAGCGGTACTCCCAGCTCAGCTAAGACCCGTGTTTCTCCTAGGACGAAATGGTCTCGTGGCCCCGGGTTGTCGCTCAAGGAAACTTTTTCTTGTCGACAAGTTGTCCATAACCATATATGCAAGACTCGACTCGAATTAACGTCTTACACAGTCATTCTTCTTATAGTGTTACCATCTTTTCAGGACCATGTTCAAGACTTCTAATATTTGAGACCGTTTCGACGATCCATGGTCGCGAGTATTCTTTCATGTTGCCTTATCATTTTACTCAACTCAGGCACGGCTATTTGATAGCCCTTTTTCCAAACTCCATTTGAATCAACCGTAGCTCATACCTTAAAACACTAAGTCTGTGACATCGTGTCTTAAGCCAACTTGTGTTCTATACGACAATACCGCCCAAGACATACTTTATATGACGGGCCTTGAGATCGTAGGACTATGTGGTTATGAAAATCGTAGAAAATATAGAACACTGCTTAGAAAGACTTAGATAGCCTAGCATGACTTTGCCTAACTTAATCGTGTAACAACTTGGCGAGCGAAGCCTACGTCAAGCCTTGCATTGTGGGAATGTGTCGTGTACGCGTTTGACTTTGAACAACCAAGTTCTTTGGGTGCCTAAACTTATGCCACAAGCTGTGCGATGCAACTTAACCCGTGGGGCAAGCAAATATTATACCAAGCCTTAGACGCTGGAACCGTGCATGCTTTATCAAGCATTTATGCGGGCGACGCCTATGACTTAGCCTAATTTATAGCTTCATGGCAAAGACCAACTTTCTTTCTTCCAAGCCACGGAACGAAGGACCGAGTGTCATTTTGAAAGCTATCGTGCAATACTTCTAAGCCGACCGTAGGACCTTTTTTCATGTTCTAACTCAGTTTGACCCAAGTTGGAATTATTCTCTTAGCTATGTAGATTCATCTCTTTTTATTATCAAGCCTACTCGTGCATTTGAAAACTTTCGTCTTATTAGTGCGAAGGCCAAGATGAGGCTAAGTTCACCGAAGCCACCCACCTGAGCGAGAAGTTGCCTCAATCGAGCGGGTCTTCGAGCAATCGTTGTATGGCTAAGTCCAAACGCCGTTGGCATTTTGATTCCTCCGATTGACTGAGCGGGATGAGGAACTACATTATACACCACTCAGAAAAAGTTTTGTCTTCGAAACTAACTTAGTACACTTATCGACTTCTAACTTGATTCAACATCCAACGATTCTCGCACACATTCGTCCTATGTGTTTCTTCAATCTGAGCCATGCTCATGCTTTGGTTATCTTTCGATACTGTCACGACCCGCACCCTAGAGTAAGGGCACGAGACATGAATACGTCCAGCCTACGCCGCAGTGTCGGCGGTAGAACGCTGTCCTAGGTCACAACTTCTAACAATGTAAATATCTAAACAGTTATACTCCCCGAGTGGGGGTGACATAGCAATAGAAACTCAATCACAACTAAGGAAGATATAGCATGATATGAATAGAACTCAAGGAAATGAAATAGATAAGGCAATAGTCTAAGATAATCCCAGCAGTACAAGTCTCAGATAAAAGAATATATACAACTGATCTCCAGAAATAGAGTCTAACTAGAACATAATCCAACTACAAGATAAAAGCCTAACTATCTAGTCTAGACAGTCGGGGGAAAGTCCTCAGCTACTGCTGGATCCTCCTGAGGGTCCAGCTCACAGGTGTCATCAAGGGCTGCCCCGTAATAGGTGTCCAGGCAAGCCTCCTCCTCGTCCTCTGTAATATTTTCAACAGGTCCAGTCAGGACAGGAGCGAGCACAGTACATCTCAACAATTCATAGCAGGTTAGAAAATATAAACATGCAGTAAAGTAAGATGCAAGTGCTGAAGAATACAGTATGTAAATAGAGAGAGAACTGTAATAGAAATATCTACGATAAGTAAAGAACTAAAAGTGGCTAGTGATGTAGAGTACAGGATAGCACATGTGAACGGAACAGATTGGTACATGATCTACACTAAAGAGTTGTACATGATCTACACTACTAAAGAATTGTTCACATGACTACTAGCACTCCCCTGTTTTCCCCAATCAGTACACAAGGATCTAAGCAGGTTATATTATTGTACATGATATCACATGGGGCCCATATAGGGTGCACATGATAGTATACATGAAGGCTCTGTGAACATGAGAGTACATGATTCACAAGAGTGTACATGTATAGTAAAAGCACAGGAGTACATGATGAAAGTGAAACGCACATGACACAATGTACCCGATGCTCCCGAGGGAGATAACATCGCATGAAGAGATCCGTATAGTACTAACCCGTGATAATGTCGTGACAGCACAAGTAAAGTAATCTACTGTAGGTAATAATTCTAAGCAGGATATGAAATGATCAGAGAATGTACTCGGCTGTAACTGAGTGTTCGGTATGAAACGTACTGTCCAAGGAGTGGTGTCTGGCTCCTAATCAGAACAACACAAGTCACAACAAGTCCAGAATATCAAAATGGAGTCCTACTATGCATTCTATATGATTCTAAGTCAATCTAGGCCAAAGTCAACTCTTGGTCAACTTTGGTCAACCCTAGAAGTCAAACTAGGTCCACCAAGTCTAATTTAGTCTAAACTAGGCTAACTAGGTCTAATACTTCTATTCTAGACAACACACCATTCCAGAACTCACTTTACCTATGTATACACACTATATATATATACACCATATTGAACTAACACTAAGCATTATAGGCTAGACACTATATGTATTCAAATAGGCACACATTCACACATATCTATAAATACATTACACCACACATATGTACATAGATATAATATACACATGGGAATGCCTATGGGGAGAATGCATGTGTGTGTAGGGATTGGGCTAGCTAACAGTCCTAGTAGTCTATTAGCCTTCACTGTAAAGGAACCCTTTATCAGTCCAAAACAGTGAAGAGCACAGGAATTATTCAACAGGAAAAATAATCTAGTGGAGGAATTAATGAAGGTGACTGGTGTGTGGATAACATACTAACCAACAATGTAAGGTGCAGGAAATACTAAAACAGGAAAGAGAGGCTATGTATGAGCATGACAGTGAGCAAGTGTGTGCAGGAATTCATCCACAATGTATAAATGTTCAGCAGGAAAACAAGATCCTGGAAATACTCTACACAGGAAAACAACCCAAATCAGTAAGGAGGAAAACAGTGCACTTGTGTCTAGTGTGCAGGAAAGGAAATAGGCTTGTGTGTGTGGTGAGGGTGTACAGGCTATCAAGAGTGCAGGATTTACATTATGACAGTGAACATAGGAAGAGGGGTGTGTGTCAAAGCTGTGACAGGTTCAAAAGAAGTGTGTGCATCAAGATTTTGTACAGGAAAAATCAATACAAGGGTGTGAACAACAGGAAAACAAGGCAGCAGTTAAACTAACTCTGGTCTTGTATAACCAACCCAAACCCAGGTTCAGATTAATCCCCTAACAGTCTCAGGTATTCAAATAGAAAAGTTAATTTGGATGTTGGAAATGAATCAAAGTGTGTCATATGAAACAGGGAACACACAAACCCAATTCCCAGGTTTCAAATCAACACTGGACTAAAACTTAGTTTAAACATTAACAATGTAAACTTGAACTATAACATAAGTATCATTCAAACCTTTTTAAGAAACAAAACTGGACCCCTCAGGTATTCAAATATCAATATCATAACAGTAATAGAAAGGAAATCATTTGCCCAATGCTAAGGAGTCTGAACCACAAGTCCCCACATTACCCCTCTAACATTTCGAAATCCACACTACACCAAACACCCCAAAATTTGATCTATAATTAGGCAACATATAGGAGAACATGTTTGATTTATAAAAACATGAAATTATCAATAAATGCAGGTTAAATAACCAATTTAAAACTCAAATGTGAAACCTGGAACCAAATGACTGATACAACATTCAGGAAATAGCAATTCACTAAAGAAAATGATTAAAACCTAATTACAGAGGTTGGTAACTGTTGTATACAATGTGTACGTATCACACAACCTACTGGTGTCCACCCAAGTGGACACAATGTGTCCAAACTGGGATAAAACCCAAAACAGAATCTGAACACAGTGCAGGGAACCAAGCCTCGTGCACGTGTGCACGAGTCTTGTGTGCACAACAGGGATCAACCCAAGACACGTGTTCAATAGCACAGGTACACTACCTATAGGGCTATCCATAGGACACCCTGCACCGCCGTGTCGTGTTGCACAGGCGTGTCCACACACATGTATCAGAACGAAAAAAACACACACAGTACAGAACAAAGAGTGACTCGTGCGTCGAGGATTTCTCGCTCGAAACGCCACGTGGGCCCATGAAACTTGACACATGGAGTGTCAGTGGGTGCCCCGTGGCTCCCACAAAGTTTCGTGTCCAGAGGGTTTGTGTCGTGTCCGCTACAGGGCCCGATAGGCAGGGGATCCCTGTAGCAGCGCGCGACCGTGTGCACGCACGTGTCCACAGCAAGAAATCGATACAGGACGACACGAAAACTAGGACACAAGGACAGGAAACCAAAGGGTGGACCCAAAACCCATTTTCTATTCAAAGAGAATGGGTTAACATGATCGACCTGCCCTCTGTGGCATTTGATCGAACACCCTGTCCAGGACACTGATACGTGTCCAGAATGGACACATATCATTCGATACTGGACATGAATCCATTCTTGACCTTAGGGGGATCACTTAGGGTTCCTATTGATGAAGATTAACAGGAGTTTAATGGAGTAATGAGGGTTATACCTATTGATGCACAATGAATAGAAAAGTCCTCAAATGGAAGAAACTCCTCAAGCCTCCAAGCTCCACAAATTGTTATTTCCCTACAAATAAAATATACCAGCAGCAAGAGGAAGAAATTTAGGTCCTAATGGAATTGGTTTGAAGGAAAAAGGAATTAAATTGGATTTCTTATGATTTTTGAAAGATGGAACTCACCTCCTTCCTTAGAAATTTGCTAGAACCCTAAAAGAGGCTAGTCCTAAAAACTAGGAGGGATTAAATAGGGGGGAAATCCCTAGGTTCAGCTAGGGATGGCTGACCACTTGGCTTTGGGTTAGGGTTGAGCTAGGTTTGAGTCCAATCTAGCTAAGTTACATAATGACTAGTAAAACCACAAGCCATTCACCAAATCAAATGATTTCTAAATTTCTAATTCTAGTTCTATGAATTACTAACCACTAACTTGAGTCACACTAGGTTAGACTAGGGTCACTTGACCTAACCAAGCCCAACTAACCATGGTTAGTTCCTAGGTTGGTCTACATGGGTCAAAACTGGCCAAAAATCAAACTAGTCCAAATAAATCCAAATAAATTCTAAAAATTCACATAAATTCTAATTAATACTAATAAATTTTATTTACCCCCAAAAATGACAAATTTACCCTCAAACTAGAAATGTGGTAGTGACAGACACGAACAACTATATCTCGACTTGGGTAACTTACACTCGTCGCGCACACGGACAACTCAGTTCTAACCAAACCACCCGATCAACCAAAATTCTAGTTTGTCTCAAATCTAATGATCGCACTACCATCAATATTTCTTTGAAACATGATTTCAAAATCCTCGATACTCTTCCGTTCCTTTAGTCTTACTTGAATTCAATGTATCACTTAATTGGATCGTACACATATTTAAGGCGTCCCCAAAATATATGCATTTCAGCCAAGCCTTGTGATAGTGAATCCAATCCCACTTATCTGATTTATCCTATCAATCCTGAAAACCAATCGTACCGATGCTATCTCTCGAAACATGGATGTCTCGCCTAACCTCTAGGATATCTCTCCAAGCTAAAGTCAATCGTCGGTATTGGAATCACAGTTCCCAAACAATAATATCAACACTGACCCCAATCCTAAGGTCAAACCAAAGTTGATAGTACGACATTTTTTATCCAAGCTCGCATCACTCCGATTTCTAAACTTCGAGCATAGATTCCTCATATTCACATTCGTAATGTTCAATCCAGGAGTCCGAGTCATTTAGCAAAGTCATCCTACTATAAGTTCTGCTCAACCATTTTCTCGACATATCAATTAGTCTCATCCAACAAGCAATTTGCATAGTCTATCTTTTCGAACACGTTTGATATAATCTACCTATCCAAGTCAAGTTCACCACGAGACGATTTGTCACTAAACCATAATTCTCATTTCATATTTCCTAAGTCGTTTATCACAATTCACGTAATCGACCATAAGGTCATCTAGAATAATAATATGTCACGTCCCAATCTCACGCAAGTCTGACTATCCATGCTTCGACATGGAATCAACATGCATTCTCGTAGGATAATCGTTCTCATCGGGACATAATTCTTGCTTTGAGTCTAGACTAATTCGTTCTTAATACGTAGACTGGATCTACTCAATCCTCAAGTTTACTCAATCGTCAATTACAAGTTCGAACAATCCTCGAATTCACCTTCGCATCAAATCATAATTCGAAGTATACAAATTGCCACGTCCTGATTTTCTGAGTTCGATCATTCCAGTGACAAGAATCACCATGTATGTGCTTATGCGGAATGATCAACCCAAATCGGACATGACGCATGTGTGAGACTGGTGTTACGCTCGAGCAAGCCAAGAACATCGACATTGTGGCTATCGTCGAAGCAATCAAGATACTTTTCTTTTATCCAAACATTCCTTTCAATCAAAATTCCTAAGCATAGCATCCATCGAAACAATAATCTTTTACACGATTGTTATTTCCCGACTCAGAGTACCCCCGAGTTATCGTATATCGATCTTTGATATGCCTCAATACCATCGATGATATGCGTAACATGACGATCTTTATTTGCAACAAATTTTGAGTCGTACGACTAATGCTATTGCCCGAACTAGATAATCTCCTCAATATTCAAGATCAAAATCGATCATTATCCCCGAACTATTCCTATGATCAATTCATTCAAACCTATAATCACATATGTTTATCCGTCTATATCTTAAGACCTCAAACATCTTTCCTCGATTTTAAATTGCCTACTCAATCATTTTGCATTTCATACTCGACGTAATCTTGACGATGTGCGTCATCTTCTTATTTTGTTCAAATCATCTCGTACTAATCATCTAAAGTCATAATTTCTTTGAAATACTTTTTCTGTGGCTTTGCATACTTGTCACTTGCTGATAGACTCATCGGCATCCTCCATCCTCAATCGATCGACATACCCAAAACTATCTGATACACCACTCAGGGATGAAGTCATTGAATAATCCTCAAAACAAGCCATTCCTAAAAATCTAAGCACGCTCATCTATATCGCATCGACGATAATATTGTCGTTCGATGGCACCTTTATCGCAACTACCCAACACTTTTATGAATCGAGTCTAACTCATTATTGTCCGACGTAATTTTGGTGTATATGTCCAGCCCGACTTAGCCAACCGTGCTTTACGCGAACCATCCTTTATTTTTGTCAAAAACTATTCTCATTGTTTGCAAAGAACAAAAGTTTTATTACAAACTAAGAAAAAGAGTACATAAGTACAATTGATTTTTGGAGAAGTACAACTATAGGAATCTGATCAGAAGACGATCATTTTATCCCTTGGATGATTGATATCAAAGACACGAGCCTCTTGAGGATGTAACAGTACTTTAGAAGAAGATTATGATCACTCTTGATGCTTTGAGATTGATTTGAAACTCTATTTATAGAGTTCTTGAAATAACAGTTTAGTAGTTATTCTGGGTTGCGCACGCTTCAGGTTGCGTGCCTCTTGTTCACTTGCACAAACGATTGTACTAACTGCTGTAGATGCGTAGCATCGTTTGATTGAGATGCGTATGGTCGTGAGCAGTGTAGTGGGCACGTTCTGCGAAGTTAGTAGCTTGCACGCCACGTCACTCTGTCCTGAACACCATTTGATCACCTTGCACGTGCTTCATCAGGTTGCGCGTGGGTGCAACGTAACAACCTACACGAGCGGTTTGCACCAACTGCTATAGACGTATGGCATCGTTTGAATGAGATACGTGTGGTTGTGGGCAGTGTAGTGGGCACGCTCTGCGAAATTGATGGCTTGTGTGCCACGTCATCCTATTTTAAAATAAGAGTTGATAAAGTGGTGCCAATTTGTCAGGCTGTGCATAGGCGTAACTCAACGACTGGCGCCTTTGACTAGGCTGTGCTGTACTGATTAGTCCTCGCGCCATACAGTAACTTGCATGAACCAGCTGTCAGCATTAATTATATGTTGACAAAATCTTCTCGAGTGCCGCGTTGTGCAGGATTCGAATGGATTTTCCTTAATCTCTGTCCTGTCAGTTGTCAGATAATGATGATGCCGTTACAGCTTATCGAGAAAGTGCGCCACGTGGCTCTCGTGCAACCTGACTTCTGTGCAACCTGACGCTGGCACAGTCTGATGCTGCACAACTTGATTGTTTGGCGCAATACAATATTTTGGCACCATCTGATGGTTAAACACTTTAATGGGTGGCGTATCTTAATTTTTAGGCTCTACAAAACTCCTTTCAAAGTTTTCAAAACTTAAAAATACTCAAAGTTTTGAAATACTTTGAATTATGCTAGTTTTGTTTGGATTTCGTTAATCAATGCTCAACCGTCATAATAAATTTTTTCTTGAAAACATTCGATATCCTCTTCGTCTTTCCGAGTTTCATTGATGATGTTCGGTTTTCCATGGGAAATATGAAGCGTTGGTTGGCTATATATAGGGAGAGGTCCTTGTACTCATTCCTCACTTTTGTACTTCCCTGGCACCTAAGAAGAAGGAGACGGCGACCGACGTTAATGCCGAAATGAAAGCTCAGGAGACAAGGCCTGACACCGCGCCTACGATCCTGTCCGAGGCTAACCGATCACTGCGAGCAAATAATTTCTTAGAATGCTTTGGATTGACCCCAGCAGTCTTTGATCGTCTGAACGGTGGTCCTTCGTCCTCTTCTGAAGAGCGCGGTGACGCAGAAGTATTTCTTCGTCTGATACGTCGTTCAGGGATTCGTAATATGCACAAGTTAGGCACTTCTTTTCGCCAAGCTGGTGAAGAAGGCGAGAAGAAGTAATGGTTTCTATAGGGGCGCCACTTTTTCTTTTGTCTTTTGCGCAACTCATTTTGTAGAGACTTGTTTTCCCTTTTCTTTTGTAAGAAAAGAATAAAAAATTTATTTCTGGCGCCCTTTTGCAAACCTCTTCGTGTGAACTGTTAAGTGGCGCGTGCCAATGCACTATTTTGACCAACTCAAATATTTGCTATTTTTTAAAGAACACGTGGCAGTTTTCATGTGGTTTGAGCACCTCTCATTTAAGTTCTTCCCGGGATAGGCTCTTAGAATGACGCGCCCGTTCACATCTTTTAAGCTCTTTAAATAGCTGATAGCAGAAATCAAAAAGAAATATCCATGAACACTTTTCTTTTATTTTTTTCTTCTGTTGATTGCGATGGTTCTTCGCAGAATCTCCTCGGCGGTCAAGAGTTCAATGTTCGTGAGCCTTTCTGTGCCACCAAAATTCGATGTTGTTCTTCTGCATACCGCGTCTTCAGATGTTGGTTTGTTGTGCTCTATACCATCGACGATCTTCAGCACAAACACAGTTGATTTTGATTGTAAGTCCCAACAAAGAACCAGTAGTTTCCACACATGGGCGCCATTCATGAGTTGTGTTTACTTACGCCACTTTTTACTGAGACTGTTTTGAAGACAGGCGCTGATTTGTAGAAATGAGGCGTATGTTGTAGACGTGCGCCTGAAATTCTGAGAAGAGGTGCACACTGCAATCCAATGCCTGACTTCGATCAGAGGCGCATGTTTTATCATAGGCGCCTATAGGCTCACTCTGATGATGTGCGCCTGTTGATCAAAGGCGCACAATTTGATAGATTTTGCTAACCTTTCTTTCTTTGTTGATATTTGCAGAAGTCTGGTTGGCAAGCTTCTTCAGAACTGGCATCGACAACTTGGATGCTGTGGGGAGCATTCTTCTGACACTCACATCAGACAGCTCATATGATTCTGACGCTCAGATCAGACAACTCAGGACTCTCCATGTTCCATAAGGGTCTTTATACATCAGAGAGTTGGATGGTGGAGACACAGAATTAGGAATCGTATCATGAGGGTGATCTCATTCCTAGTTCTCATGACGGATCGTCTCTTCTCCACCAGTTGTATTGACAACAACTTATCTTTGAGCTGCTTTACTCTGGGGTTCTCCTCTTGTCTTTCTGAGAGAGAAGACCAGAGTTGATTTCGTTGCCTTGCTCGCTGTTTCAGGTCGAGATGACAAGGAACTGACATCAATAAGAAGATCCAAAGATGCAATAGACCTTCATTTATTATATTTAGAATAAAAATCCGAGATGTAATAGATTTCCATCAAGATGTATCTATGTTTTTAAATAAGGAATAAAGAATGGTTTTCTCTTCTTTATGATTTAATTTTGATGTGATGATATAGAAAATAAAATCCAGAGGTAATGTGAACGTGAACTCATTTTTCTATAAATGATCTTCAAGTTCGTTGGGACTTAAAGACAGAATATTGTGTCTAAAAGACAATACCTGCGATAATACGAATTTATCATAAAAGAAAAGACATCTTTCAAAACAACTGGATTTCAAAAGACGGAATTGATGATTTGTATAAGCTCCAGGGGGGATTTTGAGTATTAATTATCTTGTGACTTTATTTACAAAAAAGTAAATAAACGATAATAAATGAAATAGAGATGAAAAGACTGATGAATAAGCATGCCTTTTTAAGGAAAGATCGCTTCGATTCTCGAGACAAAGAGTAAATGAAGATTTCTTCACAAGGTGAACGAACATGCTTTTCGATGAAAGGTTGTTTCGGTTCTTGAGGTAGAATGTTTGGCTTTCATCTGCCTTTTAAATAGTATGGAACTTTTCTGAAAGCATCATTCACTCCTTTTATTTTCTTTGCAAATATCTTCAGAAGAAATGGCTGAGGAGACAGGAGTTATCCCGAAGATCGATGTAACACTCACTTTTCTAAAATGAGGATAATTTTGAACTTTTGTAAAAGTTTATTATTTAATAATAGAATTTATGATTTATAGGAATTTTTAATTAATTTAATACTATTTAAAATTGGTAAATTATAATTTTGATATGTTAGCTAGTGAACCCTAGAACTGTTGATCCTAGAGACTAACCATGACCATGGGGACCTAACCATGTGATTAGAATGACTATTTACAACTTTTTAGGCTAAGGGTATTTTGGTCATTTTGTGACTTTTGAATTATTTAGGATTTTAATTAATTGGTGAATTTTAGATTATTTTAATAATATTTAAATTGATGTATTATAATTTTGGTCATTTTTCATATTTTAATATTTTGGGAAAATTTTATATTTTTAATATTGTTTTTATTGGATTTGTTTTGTCGGGTTTGAGTTTCGTCTCGTTCCGAATTGTATCGTGACCCGGGTAGCTTAAACTCTAGATGGGACCCAATATTAAGTTAAACATGGCCCACAAAATCCAACATTCAAGTTAGTTAGTTAGACTAATTTTTATCATGTTAGAATGGTTAAGTTAGAGACTCAAACTAGATCCTTTTGACCCCAAACTTGAACCTAGTCTAGACTTAACCATATGAGACTAGAGAGGGACAATTAGGACATTTCTCATTAGCCCTAATGGACTCTTTATGGCAGCCACCTTTAGGAGAGAATGATTCATTTCATTCATTACAATCTTGCCTCTTTTATTTTTTTTTTGTTCTTCCCTAATTTTAGAGAGCCTTCCATTTGATTTGATCTCCAAATCAAATCATTCCTTCACCAAATCTTCCCTCAACCATTTTCATTCTCCAAGGGAAGGGTGCTACCAAGGATTGGAAGAGAAGTGCAAGGAGGAGTGTCCACTTTGAGGGATCTTCGTATCAGAGCCGTGTCCTAAAGGATTTCATTGGGATTCCACTCCCAATAGGTAAAAATCATCCTCTAAATCGATTTTCTTTGCATATAAATTAGTTTTGAATCCGTAGGATCCATCCTCATGCATGTGTCCCTTTTAGATTCAAATTTGAGACCATTTGCAGCTCTTTTGAGAATTTTAGATATGTGTCTTATGTCCTACTTGATAGATCCCAAATTAGGACACCCCATGTGTATGTATATTTGTATGATAATAGTTTAAATAGATATTTAAATTCAGTTTTAGAATAGTTAGAGAGTGGATTGATCTTAGTTAGGATGGTTAGAATGAGTTTCATTTGGATACCTATGTTGGTATCCAAGTATCTTGGCCTACATGTGTTTCTTTTATCCAAAACAACTCAAATTCGTTATAATATTCATCCACGTTTTTATTAACCAAAGCAAATTAGAAATGTCATAACTTTTAGCTTAGAACTCCGTTTAATCTCCCATTTTTTTAAGAATCGTATCGAAGTTAGCTTTCCAAATATATATTTTAATAAGCCAAATTCGTTCTGAAACTTTTTGTAAAATTATTTGAGTGTCAGCTGTACGAAAGACGAACGTATTTCAGTATTTTTGCGATTTTGGGAGCTTCCGGACACGTAAATACGATCCGTTTGAAGTTTCGAAAAGCTAACACGAAGGGCTACGACATACTTTTATCCTAGAATTTAGTGACGACCCAATTGGTACAGTATTAGTTTTAAGTAGAATAGTGACTATACGATATAGACATTTTGTGTAACCTATGAGCCTATGTAGTATGGATATTAAATAAATGTAGAGTATGTAATGCATAATATGTTAGATGAATGAAATGATATATATATGATATGTATCCTTTTTACATTAATGTATATATATGGTTGAATACAAGCATGTAGGAATACAATCAATGTAATGTATGTAAGTAATACATAAATGCATGAATGAAAGAATGATATACAATGTATGCATGAAATTATATAATGAATTCTAGATATGAATGTAAGGTATACATGTAATGATAGATATGAATGCATAATGTATACATAATGTAATACAATATATAATGATAGCATGTATGGTAATGTAGAATATATGATGCAAGCATGTATATGTCCACTGTTTTCCCTTTTTCTTACATTTTCCTTCCCTTCCCTTTCCATTTCAGTTTTTCTCCTTTTTTTCCTCTTCTATTTTTACATGTTGTATATAATGTATATAATGTATAGATGCATGTAAGTATGTAATATGCATGAATGGCATGTATGTAATGAAAATAAGTATATGTATGCAACTTAATGATATGTGAATGGATATAATGCCTGAACTGAAGTATGCATGCATATGGGATATGAATGAATGATATATATAGGTGTTAAGGTAATGTAATGTATGTATTCACATATATTTTGAGTTAAATATATGAGTTTGTATGCATATATTATATGTATACATGTATGTAGGAATGAATGTAATATAATGTAGAGTATGCATATATGAATATAATGTATGCAAGTATATAATGTATTCAAATATGTATGTATGCATCTATGTATGTATGTATAGGTGCATGAATGAATGCAAGTATGCATATATGATATGTATGTAGGCATGTATGCAATGTATGTATACATGATATGTTTGTATGCATGTATGCAATATAAGCATGTATGATTGTAAACATGTATGTTGTGTATCCATGTATGTATGTGTGGATACTTGAATCAAGTATGTATATAGTGATAACATGAATGAATGAATGTATAAATGCATGAATGAATGTCATATATGAATGAATGAATCAAAGGTATAAGTAAAATATAATGCATTGTAATAAATGTTAACATATATAATGTATAAAAGTATATATGTAAATGTGCATGAATGTATATATATATGTAACTATATAAATATGCATTATGTAACATATGCCTATATATATATGTATGTAATGTGGATATGCATGTATGTATGAAGGTATGTATTTATATATAGTATCTATTTTATATTATACATTGTTATCGTTCACATTGCCTTGTGATTGTGTGGGTGCTAGCCTAGGCTTGGTTAGGCCTAGTGAGACTTGTTAGACTTGTTTGGGCTAGGACTTGACCTAGTTGACCTAGTTTGACTAGTGTGGTTGACTAGAGTTGACCAAGTATTGACTTTAGTCTAGTTTGACCTAGACAGCATGCAGATGCATTATATATTTTATTTGTCATCCCCCGTATACATCTTGACCTGTGTTGCTCTAACTAGGACTCTGTGACTCCAGTTCGCCATCTATCCATATCAGCTGTTCAGGGTATCAGACGAGTACATTCTCTGACCGTTTCATACTTGCTAGAACTTATATTCCTGCTCTAGATTACTTTACTTGATGCTATCACGTTGGTAACACAGATTGGTACTATATGGATCTTTTCATGAGATGTTACTTGCTAAAACTTATATTCCTATTCTAGATTACTTTACTTGATACTGTCACGTTGGTAACACAGATTGGTACTATATGGATCTTTTCATGAGATGTTATCCCCCTCGGGAGCATCAGATACATCATGTCATGTGCGTTTCACTTTTATCATATATTTTTGTGCTTTTACCATTCATGTGCACTCTCGTGATTCATGTACTCTCATGTTCACGGAGCCCCCATATTTATATTCATGTGCACCCATTTATGGGCTCCCATGTGAAATCATATACAATAACATAACTTGAACGGATCCTTGTGTATTGATTGGGGATGAGGGAGTATAAATAGTTATGTGGACAATTTCTAAAGTAGTGTAGCCATGTACAATCTCTCATGTTTATTATCAAGCCGTTTATATGTTTATATTGTACTCTGATTCACTAGTCACTGATAGTTCTCTACTTATAGTAGATACTTTCATTACAGTTATCTCTTTTACTTCATGTACATTCCTTCAGTTATTTATGTATCTTACTCTATTGCATGTTTATTATCTTCTGACATGATATGAACTGCGTGAGATGTATTGTGCTCGTTCCTGTCCTGACTGGACCTGTTAAAAATATTACAGGTAATATAGAGATTCACAGCTAGCCTAGAGGACCAGTAGAGCTTGGAGTAGATTGCTAGTTTATGGTTTAGTTTTCTCTGTTGGAACTTGTATTGTAATAAGTGGGGATTTGAGTTGTATTATGTTTTGTTATTGTGTCGTTTAGACACTTAGACTTATTTCCCCTTCTGTTTGTATCTTCCTTTGAGATTTTCATATCTATGATATCGTGTTATTTCTATCTTAGTTGTGATTGAGACTGTATTTTGTATTGTCACCTCCACTCGGAGTGTATATACTGTACAGGTACCTTATATTGTTAGATGTTGTGACCTAGGACAGCGTTCTACCATCGACACTGCGGTGTAGGCTGGATGTACCTACTTCTCGTGCCCCTACACTGGGTGCAGTTCGTGACACATTTTTAGTGGTGGTCCATGCAGGTCGAGATTCGCATTTGTGCGAAATTGTGGTAGTACGACGATTAGTTGTACTGTTGCGCACCTGCGATTAGAGTTAAGGAATAGGTGTTAGAATGAGCGGATACTCAATCACTGTTAAGATTTCCTGATAGATTCCTGGGACGACCCTTGAGAATGTTATTTTAACTTCGATTTGAAATCTCTTTTTTCCTTGATTTGATTCTCCCTTACTTCCTGTTATTGAATTTGATTTTGATGGATTATTGTTGAATTTTGAATCTTGATGTTAGTTGTTGAATTTAAGTTTATATATATATATATATATATATATATATATATATATATATATATATATATATATATATATATATATATATATATATATGCATATTTTTGGAATTAAGGTATAACCTGATAACATACATGATAAGGACAGTAAGAAAGGTAAAAGTCTACTTTATTTATGGGGTTTAGAATTTATCGCAGTCATATTTGCTAGCATGACAAGGACGTAGAGCCTGATTTAGATATACTTATCATAGTTATGAAATCTAGATTTTCTTACAGCCATACCGGGTAGCGTAGTAAGAATTCTAGATAATATGACTATAGGGTGTATACCTTCATTATGGACTCTATTGTTTATTGTAGCTATGCTTACTGGCGTGGCAAAATTCTGACAACATGATTTCAGGAAGACGTGTATGGTATCAGATTTTATCTTAAATGGGTTCATTTCTTTTTAACAGTTGATGAAGAACAGATTTTATCATTATTTCTTTCTTGCCATTATTTCTTGTATTGCCATTTTTTAAATAAAAAAACTGTCCTGATTACATCAATCACATGTCTCGTATCTAATTCCGTCGGCTGTACTTTGAAACCCTTGAATCTCCATATCTTTTCACCTTCGAAAGGTCGAGGAAGTAACGTAAATCATCTAACTCGGAAAAGACTTGATTTGTTATCTTGTGATAATCTTGCTAGGGGTATAATATGATGGACCTTGATATAGGTTTGGGATAGAGATGCGATTGAATTTGAGGATGAAATCAAGAGAGTTATATTATCAATTTAGGAACAATCATACTTAGAGAAATCTTTTGGGTATGAATAATTCATAGATGTATTTCATAACAGATGAGGATATTCGAGGTCAACTTAGTTTCGAGAACTTGGATAAATTTTGGTTATTGATTCTTGAGACGTTATACTTTAAGGCTATGATGTTAAATTTAGGAATTTAGTAATAGAGAAAAGATTTTAACTATATGCAATGATGATACAAAATTGAATAAGATATTGTAAGAAATGGCTAGAAACAGAAAGAACGCAAGGATTTTGAGTTATATAAAATATAGAGATTTTGTGAAAATTTTAAATTTTAGGAGAATAATATTGAAGGTGTACGTTGAAGGAAATATGAAGGTTGAATTTATAATAAAAAATAAGTTTTGTAAGGCCTAGTAGGTTTAGATTTAAATAATACAAGGAGAGTAAATTGAATAAGTTCAAGGATTACATAAAACTTGATTTAGAGGCTTCGGATCCAATTTAGGACAAGGTGGAAGAATTTAGATTTATGATGATTAAGTGGTCAGTTTTGATTCCTAGTAAGAAGGGTATGCTTCATGAATAATGTTTCGGAACTTAGAAATTTAGCCTATGGTGATCATGGCAAGGTCAAATCTTTATGACGAAAGGATATAATTTTGATGGAAGTCATACAAAGGTTGATTTTTATATTGGGACTTGTGAGATAAAAATATGATTAGCAAATGACAAACTTGATAGTATCATTGAGAGATGATTAACTTGACTTTCCT
The DNA here is from genome assembly GCA_029216955.1 of Iris pallida. Taxonomy (NCBI): domain Eukaryota; kingdom Viridiplantae; phylum Streptophyta; class Magnoliopsida; order Asparagales; family Iridaceae; genus Iris; species Iris pallida. The sequence goes on from JANAVB010031219.1 coordinate 4,166,325, forward strand.
ATTAAATCTGTTCTCTTGTTTTCCTTTTAAAAGGAGAAATTTGACTTATTCCATATCTTTGAATCGCCATTTAAAAGTTTTCAATATCATTGAATCCTAGTTCCCTTAATCACGACCAATCGACTTTGATCATCTTTTCTTATTATATTAATATCTTGGGTCGTACTCAAATGAATTAAATTTAATTGTGACCAGAATCTCCATCCTTGTATGCTCGTGCTCAGACTTCGATGACCTTGTCCTCCATATTGCCCAAATCTTGATTATCCAGAATTGATCAACTTAGATCGTATCGAGACTAAATTTTCTTAATATATATTGTGATTGGATTTCAATGCTACTGAATTTTGTTCTTTAAACTTTTGATTTTGATTTTTCTTTGAATAATACCCCTTTATAGATAATTACTAGTTATCTTTATTTTATTTCTGATAATTACCAGTTTTCATATAGGATGGTAGACTGCCTTACAACCTTGATGATTTGTTGTTTCTATAACTTTTCCAGTTTAGCACCCCAGATTGCTTGTATGTTTTGATACCCTATTACCGTTTTGGTTTAGCATGACTAGTATACCTAGATGAGACTTTTAACTGCCACCGTATGCCATGACCCTGTATGCAATTCTTTTAAATTGTATGATTTAGGTAAGTTCTGAGACCATGATTGTTGGGGACGAGACTCTAGAAGAAGTACGACCATCTTAATTTCGAGGACGAAATTTTCTAAGGAGGGTAGACTTGTAACACCCACGTTTCTAAAATGATGGTAATTTTAAACTTTTGTAAAAGTTTATTATTTAATAATAGGATTTATGATTTATCAGAATTTTTAATTAATTTAATACTATTTAAAATTGGTGAATTATAATTTTGATGTGTTAGCTAGAGAACCCTAGAACTGTTGAGCCTAGAGACTAACCATGACCATGGGGACCTAACCATGTGATTAGAATAACTATTTACAACTTTTTAGGCTAAGGGTATTTTGGTCATTTTGTGACTTTTGAATTATTTAGGATTTTGATTAATTGGTAAATTTTAAATTATTTTAATAATATTTAAATTGATGTATTATAATTTTGGTCATTTTTCATATTTTAATATTTTGAGAAAATTTTATATTTTTAATATTATTTTTATTGGATTTGTTTAGTCGGGTTTGAGTTTCGTATCGTTTCGACTTGTATCGTGACCCAGTGTCATATCCCTATTTTAGAAATAGGTATATGACTGTATTTCGACTGTATTTCGTATTTTGGAGGATTTTAATTTTTGGGGTGTATTTGAAATTTTTATTATTTTATTGGAGGTGATTTTGCCCTCATTAATTATTTGTTATTAATTAATTTCATGATCCTAGTCTACCCTCCAAAATATCCACTCCCCCTCTCTTTTGTCATTTCACTCCCTCACATCATCTCTCTCTCCTCCCCCTACCTAACCCCCTCACCTCTCTCTTTACTCTTCCTCTCTCTCCCCTCTCACTTGCTGGATCAGCCGACCCCCACCCCCAATTCCTTCTTCTCTCTCTCTCATCTCTCTCCCGACCACACTCACCCCCCCCGGCCCTCTCTCTCCTCCCTCAACTCTCCCCTCTCCCGCTCACTCGGCCTCTCGTCCCTCTCTCTCGCTCGCTGTCTCCTTCTCTTCTCCAGGCCTCCGTCGACCTCCGGCGGCCCTGAGCAGCGCCACCATCGTCTCCACCATCTCCTCCACTACAGCCGCCGCCACCACCGCCATGGCGACCGCCCCCATCGTCGTCGTCGCTTCCCTCGCCGTGGTCGCCCCCGTCTTCAGCCACCCGCGCCACCACCATCATCGTCGCCCCCTCCGGCCTTCGCTGCGGCCGCCACCGCCAGCGCCGCCATCTCCTCCGTGGCCGCTGTCTCATCCGCCGGAGAGCCGACCTACCCCGGTAAGCTCCTCCGGCCTCCCCTCTCTGTCTCCTCCCCTCCGCCGGAGCCTAGCCGACCCCGGCGGTACTTCCCCTCCATGGATCTGCTCCTCCTCTCCCTCTTTCCTTCTGTCCGGCGAGCCGCCGTGCCCCGTCGCGAGCGCCGCGCCAGCCTCGAGTGGCGGGTCGCCCTTGGGCCCCGTACTGCTCGAGCAGTGTGCAGCCTTGGGAGTCGCGCTCTCCTCGGGCCGCGCGCACGCTTGACTTGCGTGTTCCCTCGTTTCCCGTACGTTTCGGGAAGCGAGCCCTCGAGCTCCGTGCATGCCTCGAGCAGCGGGACGCTTTGGGCCCCGCGCTGCTCGGGTTATGTGCCGTCTCGATATGCGTACACCTTGGTGTACGTGCTGTCTCGGTTCTCGTGTCACCTCGATTTGTGTGTTGCCTTGGGCAGCGGAACGCCTCGAGCCCCGCGCTATCTCGGGCACCGTGCCACCTCAGTTTATGTGTTGCCTCGATCCTCGTGTCTCGGCCTTTGTGCCTAACTTGTGACCCGTGCCGCCTCGATTTGCGTACATGCACCAATTTGTGTGCCGTATCGATTTGTGCGTAATATTATATCTTGTGTTGCCTCGGTTTGCGTGCTCGCTCCGATTGGCATGCTGCATTGGTCTCTGTGTCGTCTCGATCTACGTGTACGTCTTGATTTACGTGCACGTTTTTGTTTCTTGTTCGTCTCAATATTCGAGTCATCTCAATTCTCGTGCGCGTCTCGATATACGTGCGCTTCTCGGGTTGCATGCCCGTATCGGTCTGCGTGCCTCAGTTTCTATGCCAGATCCCTGCGCTGCCTGCGGGACCCGCACGGTATAGCCTTCTGCCATCTCTTGTAATTATTCTATTATTTTATTATTTAATTCTAATGATTGTTTATTATGTGTTCTGAGGACCTCGATGGACGTGCTAGCTTGGATCCAGATCGCCGAAGACTTGCTTACCTAGCCGAGCCCTCTAGGCAAGTATCCCTTGCTCATCGACGGCTCTTGCCCTCTCTCCTGGATTTTATTGCATTTAATTAATTTGTACTTGTAAATTGTATAATCATGATTAGTGTAGCCTAGTAGTAGAACTGCCATGATGATAACTTAGGATAGCTTGGTTCGATACCGGTTTACGACCGTATCAGACAACTCGGACGGGTCATCCACACCTCCGAGGACACGAGCACGACTCACACGTATGGATTGTCCCCATATGCCCCATGTCCGACTCACGGTCGGGTACGGCTTGGCGAACTACTCTTGTGGCGGTGTTTGTGCTTGGGTTAGGAATTTATGGACATGTGTTGTGGTGCGCCCTGCGAGGCGGTTATCTTATTAGTATGCATGTTGGCTTGGCGCCCAGTACGCATTGTAGCGCTGCTGGAGACCGGGACTTAGTGGTCTCGGGTTCGAGAGGTTTCCAGTACGCATCGTAGTGCTACTGGAGGCCGAGACTTAGTGTTCTCGGCTATCGACTTGTTTCCAGTACGCATCGTAGTGCTGCTGGTAGCTGAGACTTAGTGTTCTCCGTCTGCGATTCTGCGATTCCGCGGCGGGTTGCGCCGAGTGGACTTTAGCCCCAATTCGTAGGGTGCTCCCGTCCAGAATACAAAGGAGACTCTGCCGGATTTTTCCAGAATTCCCGGTTGGGAATTTGGTTCGAAGGATAGGGCAGTGGCATTCCTTTGGTTTGCGGGACTGAACTCATGCATGTTCTTCTTGGTATAGTATCCTTGATCTCATTGCCTGCTAGGTAGACTCCCGACTAGATTAGTCGCCTAGCGTCTTGATCTGTCCCGTCCGCCGGATTGTGTAAGGAGAGCGGTTCTACTCGGGTGAGGGTCTGCAACCCTGGTCCTTGTTTGGTTTAAGGGTTGTGGATCTGATCCAGAGTGGTTCACGCAATCTTTGCCTTTTCGACGGTATCACCCATTGGACTCTTGACTCGTGATTCTTCCTTTAGATGGTGTTCTAGTTTAGTTTGTTATCTCATTGTCTGTCCTGTCCGTCGGATTGTGTAAGGAGAGTGGTTCTACTCGGGTGAGGGTCTGCAACCCTGGTCCTTGTTTGGTTTAAGGGTTGTGGATCTGATCCAGAGTGGTTCACACAATCCTTGCTATCTTCCGACGGCGTTGATTAGTGTTGACCCGTGTGTTGGGATTATGATCTTATTCGAGGATTAACTATGAGGAGATATGATATTGAGATAATGATTATGGTAGACTAAGTGAATTCTTAGATAGTGTTGCTAGTTCTTTGGTGATGTCTAATTTGATCAGATATGTCTTTGAGGACTTTTGGATTTTGATACTGGTGCGAGTGTCTTGCAGAACGAGGAGGATATCGAGGGTATTATTATATGATTTTTACTCGACTTCCCAAACGCCCAATCCGGTACCTTTGTGTATTCCGGTAGTTAGAGAACCTGGTTGATTGCTGTGTCTTGGTAGTTGAGGGGCTTGTTTTCTAGTGGCTTGTGATCATTGTCTAGGAGGATTCTTGTGAGTCTGAGGGCCTAGCATTGTTAGGGGGATGAGCTTGGTATTTGGTGGTTGTCTTTATTGACGTGATATTCACCCCATCATGGATGGGAGACTCTTTCTAGATTGATCAGGTGGATAGACCGATGGGATGATTGGAGCTCTAGGCTCCCATATATACTTGAGATGTTATTATAGTAGAGGTTCTGATCTTGTACTTGACCTGATATCCATGCCACGATGTGGGCAGATGACTTCTTGTGACTGACAGAGTTGTCCTTATCCCAGACCTGACTACCTGTATCCGTGCCATAAGTCCAGCTTACCCTGTGAGGTACTGGCCCTGACCTTGCACTGCGGTGCCCTTTGTCTATTGGCACTTTGAGGTTCTACTTCCAGATTATATGGCATTACGATGCCATCTTGATATTCTGGCTATATTATATGATTACATGCACGGGTATCTGGTAGTTGGCCTATAGTCTTAGCGTGGTTAGGATTGCTTGCTTGCTTGTTGCATAACACTAAGAATGGATCACAACTGGGACTATAGGTGCCGAGGTTGATTCTTACTTAGCGTTCTCGTACTGAGGTACGACATCTAGGAGGATGAGCATGTGACCACGGCATGTGATTCCGGATAAATGTAGGGTTAATCTAGGCAACTAAAAATGGTAGATGCATTGGGAGGAAACGGAATCTCGAGATCGTGCATTACCGGTCACCACAGGCTCGTCCTGGCGCATCGGGGTTGGCCGCCACGGATATGGCAGTATCCGACTACTATATGTACTCCTGCTTAGCCCGGTGGCCTTCCGAGGGACCGGTGCATACCTACCTGCTATGCGATATTTGGCCTCGCTAGCCCTTGCGGGATATGGCACGATCTGAGGATTCCTATATTGCATTGTTAGGGTAACCCAACCTCCACATAGACAGCCGTAGGCATTTGAGTGGACGCTTATTCACCTAAAATTGTATGGCTTGCTGTTTGCTAAGCTGGCTGGTGCGTAACGCTGTCTCGGCTCAGTATTTCATTCCCTTGTTCTTGTTTGATGTAGCGGTGGATTACTGTCCCGATGACAGACTACGATCTCCAGTTAGCGATGCAGGCATTAGTGTATGTTAGGATGATTGTGATGATTGTTGAGTTACTTTTGGGAATAAATGAGGAACATGGACTATCGTGGTGCATGATCCAATCCATGTTCTTGTTTGATTGTTGGGTTGGTTATTGTGCTACGATAGGATATCGACCGAGGTTACGACCAGAATAGTTTTAGTTGTTGGATTGTTATCGTGCGTTGGTACCGCACGATCCCTTACCTTATTTACTGTTTTTACATGTTATTTCTGTCATATTATATCCTGCTGGTTTTCTTCGCCCGTTCTTGAGCCTTCCTTTCTGGTACTTGCTACGGTTGGCCTGACCAACCCTGGATTGTTCCCAGATTGCCTGTGACCGATCCTGTGGATCTTCCAGACTTGACTTGGAGGACGTGCTTCAGTTCCTGACCATGAGGGAACTGAGTGGGAAGGTATTCTTATCTACATTATTTCTTATTGTAGACTCTCTGATTATCATATGAGTATTTTCTGCTTTCCATATGATTATCTCTCTTATAGTTATTTCATTGATTATTGCCTGTGGATATGAGATCAGATTTAGGCTATAGACTGCTTGCATGCTAGGATACCCAGCAAGATTGACAGCCACGATCGCCGTATGACGTTTTATACCTCATACGGAGTAGCTGGCCTAGTCCGTCCCAGTATTTTGGTACTGGGGCGTGACAAGGTTTTAGTGGTGGCCCATGCAGGTCTCGTTTTGAGATATTGTTGGGTATCACATGATTGTTGATCTCAGTCCACTATTTCTTGTGATTCTAACTTGCTACACTTGCCCTTCGCTCCCTTGAACTTGTGAATTGGTCCTCGTCTCTACCTGGACCTATTTTGCTTTGCCCCGTCTCATTTGTTGTTATCTACCTCTGATCCTTGTTTGATAGATGTGATCCTATAGTTGGTCATGTCGATCGTTTTATCCGATGAGATGTCATCTAATCTCCATCATTGGGTTACTTGATTATCTATCTTGGGTTCTGTACTCTCGACCGGTGTTTCACCCTGGTTGATTTTTTGTTATCCCTTTCGTGCGTTGACTTCGTGTTGACTTAGTATCATTATCGCCCTCTTCGAGTGTTGGCTGGATTGCTGCGGAATGTAGATCCCATCTGGACTCTGAGATTGGATATTTTAACATTTGTTAAGAATCCAGTGGATGTTCTTGTATGAATTCAGCTCCTTTGATTCGGGATATTTCCGGACTCATGACTATCTATTTCAGATATTATTTTGTTTATAGATATACTTGCTATACATTATATTTTGATAAGGATTCTTGATTTGGAGTATTTTTCTACGGATATGGAGTATTTTCCTAGAAAAGCTATCTTGTGGTTATTATTGAAAATATTTTTGGATGTGTGTTACGATTCACCTGGATTTTAGATTTTGATGGTTTTCTAGGACTTGATATATTGTTGGAGATTTTGTGATTTTAGTGATTCGGATGTTTGGGTTATGGATTTGATTCGTTTTGGGTATTTGTCAAGAGTACCGGGTGACCCTAGAATACCTTGACGGCGTGGTAACGAAAGTTGCAGCCGCTCGATTATAGTGTCCTGATGCATCTTTTGCAGCCATTTCGGATGGCGTGGCAAAGAAAGATCATGACACATTTTCGGATATTAGGAACTTCAGTCGCCGGTTTGAGACATGTATCCTTTATTTTATGATTTTGTTGATTTTCATGCAGTGGGGATTTCAGGTTTTTGATATTGTTTTCGATATTTCGTACTTGTTTTGATTTATGGGGCTTTGATTTTCGAGGCCCTATTTGGTGTTTTGGATTTACTTCATGAGTTGATTTGTGTAGCTAGACATTTTCTCTTTGATGTTTTCATATTAAGATTTTGTTCGTTTCTTATTGTATTACTTGATTTCTGTAAGGTGGGTAGAGTTTTCATGGTACCTATATGTACTAGTTTTGAAAATCTTATACATGATTTCGAAATTTCGAGGACGAAATTTTTGTAAGGTGGGTAGGATGTCATATCCCTATTTTAGAAATAGGTATATGACTGTATTTCGACTGTATTTCGTATTTTGGAGGATTTTAATTTTTGGGGTGTATTTGAAATTTTTATTATTTTATTGGAGGTGATTTTGCCGTCATTAATTATTTGTTATTAATTAATTTCATGATCTTAGTCTACCCTCCAAAATATCTACTCCCCCTCTCTCTTGTCATTTCACTCCCTCACATCATCTCTCTCTCCTCCCCCTACCTAACCCCCTCACCTCTCTCTTTACTCTTCCTCTCTCTCCCCTCTCACTTGCTGGATCAGCCGACCCCCACCCCCAATTCCTTCCTCTCTCTCTCATCTCTCTCCCGACCACACTCACCCCCCGGCCCTCTCTCTCCTCCCTCAACTCTCCTCTCTCCCGCTCACTCGGCCTCTCGTCCGTCTCTCTCGCTCGTTGTCTCCCTCTCTTCTCCCGGCCTCCGTCGACCTCCGGCCGCCCTGAGCAGCGCCACCATCGTCTCCACCATCTCCTCCACTGCAGCCGCCGCCACCACCGCCATGGCGACCGCCCCCATCATCGCCGTCGCTTCCCTCGCCGTGGTCGCCCCCGTCTTCAGCCACCCGCGCCACCACCATCATCGTCGCCCCCTCCGGCCTCCGCTGCGGCCGCCACCGCCAGCGCCGCCATCTCCTCCATGGCCGCTGTCTCCTCCGCCGGAGAGCCGACCTACCCCGGTAAGCTCCTCCGGCCTCCCCTCTCTGTCTCCTCCCCTCCGCCGGAGCCTGGCCGACCCCGGCGGCACTTCCCCTCCATGGATCTGCTCCTCCTCTCCCTCTTCCCTTCTGTCCGGCGAGCCGCCGTGCCCCGCCGCGAGCGTCGTGCCAGCCTCGAGTGGCGGGTCGCCCTTGGGCCCCGCGCTGCTCGAGCATTGTGCAGCCTTGGGAGTCGCGCTCTCCTCGGGCCGCGCGCACGCTTGACTTGCGTGTTCCCTCGTTTCCCGTACGTCTCGGGAAGCGAGCCCTCGAGCTCCGTGCACGCCTCGAGCAGCGGGACGCTTTGGGCCCCACGCTGCTCGGGTTATGTGCCGTCTCGATACGCGTACACCTTGGTGTACGTGCTGTCTCGATTCTCGTGTCACCTCGATTCGCGTGTTGCCTTGGGCAGCGGGACGCCTCGAGCCCTGCGCTGTCTCGGGCACCGCGCCACCTCGGTTTGTGTGTTGCCTCGATCCTCGTGTCTCGGCCTTTGTGCCTAACTTGTGACCCGTGCCGCCTCGATTTGCGTGCATGTACCGATTTACGTGCCGTATCGATTTGTGCATAATATTGTATCTTGTGTTGCCTCGGTTTGCGTGCTCGCTCCGATTGGCGTGCTGCATTGGTCTCTGTGTCGTCTCGATCTACGTGCATGTCTTGATTTACGTGCACGTTTCTGTTTCTTGTTCGTCTCAATATTCGAGTCATCTCGATTCTCGTGCGCATCTCGATATACGTGCGCGTCTCGGGTTGCGTGCCCGTACCGGTATGCGTGCCTCAGTTTTTGTGCCAGATCCCTGCGCTGCCTGCGGGACCCGCACGGTATAGCCTTCTACCATCTCTTGTGATTATTCTATTATTTTATTATTTAATTCTAATGATTGTTTATTATGTGTTCTGAGGACCTCGATGGACGTGCTAGCTTGGATCCAGATCGCCGAAGACTTGCTTACCTAGCCGAGCCCTCTAGGCAAGTATCCCTTGCTCATCGACGGCTCTTGCCCTCTCTCCTGGATTTTATTGCATTTAATTAATTTGTACTTGTAAATTGTATAATCATGATTAGTGTAGCCTAGTAGTAGAACTGCCATGATGATAACTTAGGATAGCTTGGTTCGATACCGGTTTACGACCGTATCGGACAACTCGGATGGGTCAACCACACCTCCGAGGACACGAGCACGACTCACATGTATGGATTGTCCCTATATGCCCTGTGTCCGACTCACGGTCGGGTACGGCTTGGCGAACTACTCTTGTGGCGGTGTTTGTGCTTGGGTTAGGAATTTATGGACATGTGTTGTGGTGCGCCCTGCGAGGCAGTTATCTTATTAGTATGCATGTTGGCTTGGCGCCCAGTACGCATTGTAGCGCTGCTGGAGACCGGGACTTAGTGGTCTCGGGTTCGAGAGGTTTCCAGTACGCATCGTAGTGCTACTGGAGGCCGAGACTTAGTGTTCTCGGCTATCGACTTGTTTCCAGTACGCATCGTAGTGCTGCTGGTAGCTGAGACTTAGTGTTCTCCGTCTGCGATTCTGCGATTTCGCGGCGGGTTGCGCCGAGTGGACTTTAGCCCCAATTCGTAGGGTGCTCCCGTCCAGAATACAAAGGAGACTCTGCCGGATTTTTCCAGAATTCCCGGTTGGGAATTTGGTTCGAAGGATAGGGCAGTGCCATTCCTTTGGTTTGCGGGACTGAATTCATGCATGTTCTTCTTGGTATAGTATGCTTGATCTCATTGCCTGCTAGGTAGACTCCCGACTAGATTAGTCGCCTAGCGTCTTGATCTGTCCCGTCCGCCGGATTGTGTAAGGAGAGCGGTTCTACTCGGGTGAGGGTCTGCAACCCTGGTCCTTGTTTGGTTTAAGGGTTGTGGATCTGATCCAGAGTGGTTCACGCAATCTTTACCTTTTCGACGGTATCACCCATTGGACTCTTGACTCGTGATTCTTCCTTTAGATGGTGTTCTAGTTTAGTTTGTTATCTCATTGTCTGTCCTGTTCGCCGGATTGTGTAAGGAGAGTGGTTCTACTCGGGTGAGGGTCTGCAACCCTGGTCCTTGTTTGGTTTAAGGGTTGTGGATCTGATCCAGAGTGGTTCACACAATCCTTGCCATCTTTCGACGGAGTTGATTAGTGTTGACCCGTGTGTTGGGATTATGATCTTATTCGAGGATTGACTATGAGGAGATATGATATTGAGATAATGATTATGGTAGACTAAGTGAATTCTTAGATAGTGTTGCTAGTTCTTTGGTGATGTCTAATTTGATCAGATATGTCTTTGAGGACTTTTGGATTTTGATACTGGTGCGAGTGTCTTGCGGAACGAGGAGGATATCGAGGGTATTATTATATGATTTTTACTCGACTTTCCAAACGCCCAATCCGGTACCTTTGTGTATTCCGGTAGTTAGAGAACCTGGTTGATTGCTGTGTCTTGGTAGTTGAGGGGCTTGTTTTCTAGTGGCTTGTGATCATTGTCTAGGAGGATTCTTGTGAGTCTGAGGGCCTAGCATTGTTAGGGGGATGAGCTTGGTATTTGGTGGTTGTCTTTATTGACGTGATATTCATCCCATCATGGATGGGAGACTCTTGCTAGATTGATCAGGTGGATAGACCGACGGGATGATTGGAGCTCTAGGCTCCCATATATACTTGAGATGTTATTATAATAGAGGTTCTGATCTTGTACTTGACCTGATATCCATGCCACGATGTGGGCAGATGACTTCTTGTGACTGACAGAGTTGTCCTTGTCACAGACCTGACTACCTATATCCGTGCCATAAGTCCAGCTTACCCTGTGAGGTACTGGCCCTGACCTTGCACTGCGGTGCCCTTTGTCTATTGGCACTTTGAGGTGCTACTTCCATGATTATATGGCATTGCGATGCCATCTTGATATTCTGGCTATATTATATGATTACCTGTACGGGTATCTGGTAGTTGGCCTATAGTCTTAGCGTGGTTTGGATTGCTTGCTTGCTTGTTGCATAACACTAAGGATGGATCACAACTGGGACTATAGGTGCCGAGGTTGATTCTTACTTAGCGTTCTCGTACTGAGGTACGACATCTAGGAGGATGAGCATGTGACCACGGCATGTGATTCCGAATAAATGTAGGGTTAATCTAGGCAACTAAAAATGGTAGAAGCATTGGGAGGGAACGGAATCCCGAGATCGTGCATTACCGGCCGCCACAGGCTCGTCCTGGCGCGTCGGGGTTGGCCACCACGGATATGGCAGTATTCGACTACTATATGTACTCCTGCTTAGCCTGGTGGCCTTCCGAGGGACCGGTGCATACCTACCTGCTATGCGATATTTGGCCTCGCTAGCCCTTGCGGGATATGGCACGATCTGAGGATTCCTATATTGCATTGTTGGGGTAACCCAACCTCCACATAGACAGCCGTAGGCATTTGAGTGGCCGCTTATTCACCTAAAATTGTATGGCTTGCTGTTTGCTAAGCTGGCTGGTGCGTAACGCTGTCTTGGCTCAGAATTTCATTCCCTTGTTCTTGTTTGATGTAGGGGTGGATTACTGTCCCGATGACAGACTACGATCTCCAGTTAGCGATGCAGGCATTAGTGTATGTTAGGATGATTGTGATGATTGTTGAGTTACTTTTGGGAATAACTGAGGAACATGGACTATCGTGGTGCATGATCCAACCCATGTTCTTGTTTGATTGTTGGGTTGGTTATTGTGCTACGATAGGCTATCGACCGAGGTTACGACCAGAATAGTTTTAGTTGTTGGATTGTTATCGTGCGTTGGTACCGCACGATCCCTTACCTTATTTACTGTTTTTACATGTTATTTCTGTCATATTATATCCTGCTGGTTTTCTTCGCCCGTTCTTGAGCCTTCCTTTCTGGTACTTGCTACGGTTGGCCTGACCAACCCTGGATTGTTTCCAGATTGCCTGTGACCGACCCTGTGGATCTTCCAGACTTGACTTGGAGGACGTGCTTCAGTTCCTGACCATGAGGGAACTGAGTGGGAAGGTATTCTTATCTACATTATTTCTTATTGTAGACTCTCTGATTATCATATGAGTATTTCCTGCTTTCCATATGATTATCTCTCTTGTAGTTATTTCATTGATTATTGCCTGTGGATATGAGATCAGATTTAGGCCATAGACTGCTTACATGCTAGGATACCCAGCAAGATTGACAGCCACGATCGCCGTATGACGTTTTATACCTCATACGGAGTAGCTGGCCTAGTCCGTCCCAGTATTTCGGTACTGGGGCGTGACACCCAGGTAGCTTAAAATCTAGATAGGACCCAATATTAAGTTAAACATGGCCCACAAAACCCAAAATTCAAGTTAGTTAGTTAGACTAATTTTTATTATGTTAGAATGGTTAAATTAGAGACTCAAAACTAGATCCTTTTGAGCCCAAACTTGAACCTAGTCTAGACTTAACCATATGAGACTAGAGAGGGGCAATTAGGACATTTTTCATTAGCCCTAATGGACTCTTTATGGCAGCCACCTTTAGTGGAGAATGATTCATTTCATTCATTACAATCTTGCCTCTTTTATTTTCCTTTTGTTCTTCCCTAATTTTAGAGAGCCTTCTCTTTGATTTGATCTCCAAATCAAATCATTCCTTCACCAAATCTTCCCTCAATCATTTCCATTCTCCAAGGGAAGGGTGCTACCAAGGATTGGAAGAGAAGTGCAAGAAAGATTGTCCACTTTGAGGGATCTTCGTATCGAAGCTGTGTCCTAAAGGATTTCATTGGGATTCCACTCCAATAGGTAAAACCCATCCTCTAAATCGATTTTCTTTGTATATAAATTAGTTTTGAATCCGTAGGATCCATCCTCATGCATGTGTCCCCTTTAGATTCAAATTTGAGGCCATTTGGAGCTCTCTTGAGGATTTTAGATATGTGCCTTGTGTCCTACTTGATAGATCCCAAATTAGGATACCCCATGTGTATGTATGTATGATAATAGTTTAAATAGATATTTAAATTCAGTTTTAGAATAGTTAGAGAGTGGATTGATCTTAGTTAGGATGGTTAGAATAAGTTTCATTTGGATACCTATGTTGGTATCCAAGTATCTTGGCCTACATGTGTTTCTTTTGTCCAAAACAACTCAAATTCGTCATAATATTCATCCACGTTTTTATTAACCAAAGCAACTTAGAAATGTCATAACTTTTAGCTTAGAACTCCGTTTAATCTCCCATTTTTTTAAGAACCGTATCAAAGTTAGCTTTCCAAATATATATTTTAATAAGCCAAATTCATTCTGGAACTTTTTGTAAAATTATTTGAGTGTCAGCTGTACGAAAGATGAACGCGTTTCGATATTTTTACGATTTCGGGACCTTTCGGACACGAAAATACGATCCGTTTGAAGTTTCGGAAAGCTAACACGAAGGCTACGACATAATCTAATCCTAAATTTTAGTGAAGGCCCATTTGGTATAGTATTTATTTTAAGTAGAAGAGTGACATAGGCATTTTGTGTAACCTATGAGCCTATGTAGTATGGGTATTAAATGAATGTAGAGTATGTAATGCATAATATGTTAGATGAATGAAATGATATATATGATATGTATCCTCTTTACACTAATATATATATATATATATATATATATATATATATATATATATATATATATATATATATATATATATATATATAATATATATATATATATAATATATATATATATATATATATATATATAGCCCCCGAGGCCCTGCGATATCCGGTGGGCTCTCCGAGCCCCTTCCCCTCCCCTGGCCCCTCCGCCCTCCTTTGCCCGCCTCCGCCCATCCCCTCGCCTTCCGCCCCCGAGCTCGCTATTGCCCTCCCCCACCCCTCTCAGGCGGCGATCAGCGCCCCCTCACCCGCCATCCCCGTGGCCGTCCTCTCCGGCTCTCCTACCTCCACTGTGCCTCCCCAAGGATCCTCCCCCAGGGCGATCGCCCCCCCCTATCTGTGCCTCCTCGATCGTTAGGCAAGGCAACCCTCTCTCTCACCTTCCCCCCCGCCCCCGGGCGTCCTCCTCCCCTGAGCGGCCATTCTCCCTCCCTCCACGCCCCCGCGGGCCCCGCTTCCTCAGTTCCGCCCCCCTCCTCCTTTGCCGCTGTCCTCCGCCCGGACCTGTCTCCTCCGAAGAGCTCTATCTTCCCTGACGTCCGGCTGCCAGACGTTGAATTCCCCCTAGAGCACTCCTCTCCCGTCATCCCATTCTCTGCTTCGGATCTGTCGACGCTGTCTGCGGCCTTTCCTCACACCTTCATCCTCAAATTCTCCTCCGGGTGCCCCAAGCTTCCTAGGGTGCAGGAAGCGATCGCCAAATGGAGTCTATCGTCAGACTATCGAGTGGCACCCCTCGACCCAAAACACATCCTCCTCCACCTATCCTCCGACCGCGATCATAAGTCTGTGTGGTCCAAGGGAACCTGCAAGATCGACACCCACCTGATGAAGATTATCAAGTGGTCTCCGGAGTTCAACTCTAAAGAAGACTCGACCACGGTGGCAGCCTGGATCACCCTACCCAACCTTCCTCTAATCTGCTTCGTCCCGGCGGCGCTTCAGCGCATCGCCAACTCTATCGGGACGTACGTGGCATCGGCGCCCGAGACAAGCAACCTCTCCAAAGCCCACTACGCCAAAATCTGTGTCGAACTTGACCTCGCCCCTGAGCCACCTAACTTCATAACTATCGAGCTTGGCAACCAAACCCACATCCAACATGTCCTCTACGACAACCATATATTGTACTGCAATCACTGCCATCTCAGAGGCCATCAACCCAAGCACTGCCACCGCTTGCACCCGGAGCTTAAGAAGAAGTCTCCCAGACAAGATAGCGCCCTATCGGAGGGGAAGCACCCCAAGCCACCCCTTCTCCCCCTCCCAAATTCTCACATTAGATTCGACTCCAGCATCGACGACCCCGCCCCCAGCGAACCTCCGAGCAGAGCCCTGGTTCCCTTTACCTCCCAACCCATTGAGATATCCAACAAATTCGCCATCCTTGATTCTGAAGACACGGCATCCGTGATCTCTCCAGAAGGCTCCAGCACCCACGGATCTCCGTCCCCACCCCCTATCTCCCCGCGAGCGGAGGACGACTCCGCCCCAGGTCTTACAGACCACCAACTCCTCACCACCAGCCAGGGGGGCGACCCCCCAGCCCAACCCCCCTCCCCTGGCTCCCACCAATCCTCCAGCTCCATCCCGGTAGAAGACGCCCTCGCCATCCTCGGACCCGACCAAGTCAGGAGAGGTCTTCAGGTCTTAGCCGCAGGAGCTCCCCTCCAGCAGCTGATGATCGAGAGTACGCATGACTACCTAACTATTCCCTCGGAGGACACAGCTATCGACTCAGTAGGCAATCAGATAGGTCCTTCTGACCTAGGTGAGACCCACAAGTCCCCGTCGCAGGATCCCACCTTGGACTCGGTCAACCACCACCGGAGCCAACCGGGCATCGACAAAAAAGTTACCATACTTACCAGATCCGCCGCAAGGCGGAACAAAAAACACCCCAAAAACTCCCCAAATGCTTAACATCATATCTTGGAACGTTCGAGGCCTGGCTAACAAACCGACATTACGGAGAATTGCCAGTCTTCGAAAAATTCACAAGATCGACATCTTCATCATCATAGAACCTAAAATCCCCTCCAAACGGCTTAAATCCACCCAGTTGGCTCTGGGTCTCCCAACGGCTATTGCTGGCAGGCACGACATCTGGATTCTCGGATCCCAGGACGTTAAACTCGACATCATCCAGGACACCCAGCAGGCTCTCTCTTGCTGGATCGCTCACCCCACCCTCCCGGAGCGGGCCATCCTATCTGCGGTCCAAGGTAGCTGCGTCATCGCAGAACAAAAAAACCTCTGGAAAGATCTTCTCGACACCTATCTCCTCAACCCCAACATCCCCTGGCTTTGCTTAGGGGACTTCAACGCTATCACCTGCAGAGAAGAGAAGATCGGAGGACGTCCCCCGCCACTCTCAGCCATGCAAGACTTCAACAACTTTATTTTCAACGCTCACCTCACTCCTCTCCAGTTCAAAGGCAGCGAATTTACTTGGTGCAACATGCAGGACGGTGATCGCCGTCAATACTCCCGGTTAGACAGAGCCCTCACCAACGCCAGCTGGCACAACATGAGGATCAGCTCCAACCTGTCCCATCTCAACTCTACCGAATCCGACCACGCCCCCATCCTGATAGAAATTAATAAGAATGCCCAACCTTCCAAAAAGAACTTTCAATTCCTCGACTTTTGGATCGACCACCCGCAATTCCTGAGCATCGTAGCCGAAGCGTGGAACAGCCACGACTCCCCTCATCCTCTATCGAGGGTCAGCATCAAGCTCAAAGCCACCAGGAAAGCCCTTTCCAAGTGGAGCAAGCAGGCTTTTGGGGACATTTTTCAAGCCATCCGCGTTGCCGAGGACGATGTCACCAGAGCTGAAACCTTATTCCTTTCCGACCGTTCCCCGGCGGCCAGGAGAGCCTTGAATCTCACCAAAGCTATGCTCAAATTCAGGCTCAAAGTTGAGACCGAGTTTTGGAAGCAGAAAGCCAGGCTGAAGTGGGATAGCGATGGGGACAAAAACTCTAAGTACTTCCACGCCTGCGTCAACGGTAAAAGAAATAAACTTTCGATACACCACATTACGGATGAGCGGGGCAACACCAGATCCGACCAGAAAGGGATCCAAGAGGCGGCCGCAGATTTCTACACCAAACTATTCTCCAAGGAGAGGGTCCACAAAGACACTTCTTTCCTTGAACAAATCCCCACCATCATCACCGAACCTGACAATGCTCTGCTGGAACGCCCGATATCCGAACAAGAAGTGAAAGAAGCGGTGTGGGCCTTGAACGCGAACAGCTCTCCGGGGCCTGATGGATTCTCCGGCACCTTCTTCCGTACTTGCTGGGATATCATCAAGCAAGACATCACCGAAGCGACCACCGCCTTCCTAGAAGGAGCTCCCCTCCCCAAAGCCATATCCAGCGCCAACCTCATCCTCATTCCGAAAAAAGACAACCCCAATTCCTTCCGTGATTTCCGACCCATCAGTCTCTGCACATTCACCAACAAAATTATTTCCAAGATTATCGCAACCAGAATGACAGAGACTCTCCCCAAAATCGTCTCGGAGGAGCAAAGCGGCTTCATTCGTGGTAGGAACATCCAAGACAACATCATGCTGGCCCAAGAACTGATCACCTGTATGAAATTTCCAGCTAGAGGCGGCAATATAGCAATCAAAATCGACATGGAAAAAGCTTACGACAGACTGGACTGGCAATTCATGATTTGGGTCTTCAGAGCCTTCGGTTTCTCCGAGAACTGGACGAACATCGTCTGGAGATCCATCAGCAACTCTTGGTTCTCCACCGTTATTAACGGCCAGGCGGACGGCTTTTTCAAATCTAGCCGCGGCGTCAGACAGGGTGACCCTCTTTCGTCCACGGTCTTCATCATTGTGGCCGACGCCCTGAGCAGAAACCTCAACAACATGGTCAACATCCCTAACTTCCAGCATTACCACACTGCTAGCGGATGCCCCACAATCACCCACCTAGCCTTTGCAGACGATTTACTCATCTTTTCATCCGGGGACATTGGGTCGATGGAGGTAGTTCACAACACCCTGCAACGGTACTCCAGATGCTCAGGCCAGAAGATCAACCTCTCCAAGAGCGTGATCTACGCCCACCACAGCATCAAAATCGAGAACGCGAACAGACTCACCAACCTAACTTCCATAGCGGTGGCCCATCCCCCCTTCAACTATCTTGGTTGCCCCCTGGTGTACGGGAGATCTAACGCCAGCATCTTCGAGAACTTGATCTCCAAAATCAGGAACAAAATCGAGGGTTGGCACAACGCCACCCTATCCCCAGGAGGGAAAATTATCCTCATCAATCATGTTCTCAACTCCATTCCCATCCACACCCTCGCGGCCTGCACTCCGCCCCAGAAGGTTATTGCGTCGATTGAGAAGATCTTTTGCAACTTTTTCTGGGGACACAATAAGGGACAAGACAAACACCACTGGGCCAGCTGGGACACCATGGCCACCCCAACCGCGATGGGAGGGCTAGGCTTCTCCAAATTGGACCACATTGTCAAAGCATTCTCGATGAAACTGTGGTGGAAACTACGTACCGGCCACAACCTTTGGACCAAGTTCATGAAGGCCAGGTATTTCAAGCACAATCACCCAGCGTCGGCCTCCGCCAACAGCAGATCTTCCGCGGCTTGGCGCCGTATTCTCCATGGTCGCGAGCTGGCTGAGCCCGCGATCAGACTCCAGCTGGGCTCTGGCGAGGCCAACCCCTTCCTGGAAAGGTGGACTGGCGACAACTTTATCCCGAACATCACCTACGTCCCCAGAAACTGCAAGATCAAAGACCTTTGGGACCCCACCAATAACGTTTGGAATTGGGACAAGATTCAAGAGTGGTCAGGCGACGACACTGTGACCAGCATTCATCAGCTTGGCCTGACCATCGGGCCCGATGAAGACAAGCTGAGGTGGTCTCCGGCAGCATCCGGTGCTTTCTCAGTACGGTCGGCGAGAATCACGATCCAAGCGATCGGGCCTAACCCCCTTATTTTGCAGTATTGGCATTCCTGCATCCCTAAGAAATGGTCTTTCCTCTTGTGGAGAGTCATGAATAATAAATTGCCAACCGACGACAACCTCACCTCTATCGGCTTTAGCATGGCGTCTGCTTGTAATTGCTGCACTGAGCGCCAGATAGAATCTATTGATCACATCTTCCAGGAGGGGAGCCTCCCCGGCAGTATCTGGAGCACCCTTAACCTCCACTACAACACCTTTCCCGGAGACGGGCGCTTTATCGATCTCCTGGCCCACTGGGGTGCCCTCTCCCACGGCCACCAGATCATTGCAGCGGCCGCCACTTGGGCTATCTGGAAAAATCGCAACAAAGCGAGATATGAGGGCCACCAATACTCCGCCGACCAGCTTACCCGGGAAATTTACAGGCAATGTAGCAAACGTAGCTCTCTTTGCTCCCACCAATCGTCGGCACTCGGGCACCCGATTCCCCCTTAGTATCGGCAGTAGCCTTCGCCATGCCCTCTTCTGCGACCTACTTTTCTTGTTTTCAGGCCGGGAGGCGGCTGCGTCCGTCCTCCTACCCCGCCTTTTCTTTTGTGGTATACGTTCTCCTTGTATACGCGATAGGCTTCCGCTTTTTGAGCCTTGATCAATAAAATGAAGGGTTTCTTTAAATATATATATATATATATATATATATATATATATATATATATATATATATATATATGGTTGAATGCAAGCATGTAGGAATGCAATCAATGTAATGTATATAAGTAATGCATAAATGCATGAATAAAAGAATGATATACAATGTATGCATGAAAGTATATAATGAATGCTAGATATGAATGCAAGTTATACATGTAATGATAGATATGAATGCATAATGTATACATAATGTAATTCAATATATAATGATAGCATGTATGGTAATGTAGAATATACGATACAAGCATGTATATGTCCACTGTTTTTCCTTTTTCTTACATTTTTCCTTCCCTTTCCTTTCCATTTCAGTTTTTCTCCTTTTTTCTCTCTTCTATTTTTACATGTTGTATACAATGTATATAATGTATAGATTCATGTAAGTATGTAATATGCATGAATGACATGTATGTAATAAAAATAAGTATATATATGCAACTTAATGATATGTGAATGGATATAATGCCTGAACTGAAGTATGCATACATATGGGATATGAATGAATGATATATATAGGTGTTAAGGTAATGTAATGTATGTATTCACATATATTTTGAGTTAAATATATGAGTTTGTATGCATATATTATATGTATGCATGTATACAGGAATGAATGTAATATAATGTAAAGTATGCATATATGAATATAATGTATGCAATTATATAATGTATTCAAATATGTATGTATGCATCTATGTATATATGTATAGGTGCATGAATGAATGCAAGTATGCATATATGATATGTATGTAGGCATGTATGCAATGTATGTATGTATACTTGATATGTATGTATGCATGTATGCAATGTAAGCATGTATGAATGTATACATGTATATTGTGTATCCATGTATGTATGTGTGGATACATGAATCAAGTATGTATATAGTGATAACATGAATGAATAAATGTATAAATGCATGAATGAATGTCATATATGAATGAATGAATGTATGAATGAATCAATCAAAGGTATAAGTAAAATATAATGCATTGTAATGAATGTTAACATATATAATGTATAAAAGTATGTATGTAAATGTGCATGAATGTATATATATATATATATATGTAACTATATAAATATGCATGATGTAACATATGCCTATATATATAAATATGTATGTAATGTGGATACACATGTATGTATGAAGGTATGTATTTATATATAATATCTATTTTATATTATGTATTGTTGTGGTTCACATTGCCTTGTGATTGTGTGAGTGCTAGCCTAGGCTTGGTTAGGCCTAATGAGACTTGTTAGACTTGTTTGGGCTAGGACTTGACCTAGTTTGACTAGTGTGGTTGACTAGAGTCGACCAAGTGTTGACTTTAGTCTAGTTTGACCTAGACATCATGCAGATGCATTGTACATTTCATTTATCATCCCCCGTATACATCTTGACCTGTGTTGCTCTAACTAGGACTCTGTGACTCCAGTTGGCCATCTATTCATATCAGCTGTTCAGGGTATCAGACGAGTACATTCTCTGACCGTTTTATACTTGCTAGAACTTATATTCCTGCTCTAGATTACTTTACTTGATGTTGTCACGTTGGTAACACAGATTGGTACTATATGGATCTTTTCATGAGATGTTATCCCCCTCGGGAGCATCAGATACATCATGTCATGTGCGTTTCACTTTCATCATGTATTCTTGTGCTTTCACCATTCATGTGCACTCTCGTGATTCATGTACTCTCATGTTTACGGATCCCCCATGTTAATATTCATGTGCACCCATTTATGGCCCCCATGTGAAATCATGTACAATAACATAACTTGAACGGATCCTTGTGTATTGATTTGGGATGGGGGAGTATAAATAGTCATGTGGACAATTTCCAAAGTAGTATAGCCATGTACAACCTCTCATGTTTATTATCAAGCCGTTCACATGTCTATCTTGTACTCTGATTCACTAGTCACTGATAGTTCTCTACTTATAGTATATATTTCCATTACAGTTATCTCTTTTTCTTTATGTCATTCCTTCAGTTATTCATGTATCTTACTCTATTGCATGTTTATTATCCTCTGACATGATATGAACTGCGTGAGATGTATTGTGCTCGTTCCTGTCCTGATTGGACCTGTTGAAAATATTATAGGTAACATAGAGATTCACAGCTAGCCTAGAGGACCAGTAGAGCTTGGAGTAGATTGTTAGTTTATGGTTTAGTTTTCTCTGTTGGAACTTGTATTATAATAAGTGGAGATTTGAGTTGTATTATGTTTTGTTATTGTGTCATTTAGACACTTAGACTTATTTCTCATTCTGTTTGTATCTTCCTTTGAGATTTTTATATCTATGATATCGTGCTATTTCGGCCTTAGTTGTGATTGAGACTGTATTCTGTATTGTCACCTCCATTCGGAGTTTATATACGGTACAGGTACCTTATATTGTTAGATATTGTGACCTAGAACAGCGTTCTACCGCCGACACTGCGGCGTAGGTTGGACGTACCCACTTCTCATGCCCTACACTGGGTGCAGGTCGTGACAATCGAAGCCGTCTTCGACACTCCTTCCGATGAGCCTCTGCCGCCTACTCATCCAGAAGTCGGAGAAAGCTCGATTGTCCCTGGACAGAAGCAGGAGGACATTCTCGCCAAGCTGGTGGAGCCTGGAAGTACTACCGAGGAAGAAGCTCTGAGAAAGGCCACCTGCGAATTGCTGGTGTCATCGGAAAATAATGTCTTCAAGCTTCTTGCAAAATACGTTTTCAATCAAGAGGGCTCCGATCCTCGTTAATTTTAGATATTTTCTTCTGTTTAAATTTATGCAAATAAAAAGGAATTTTATTTACATTCTGAGTCTCTGTGTTGATATTTCTTCTTTTTCTTCAAACATAATATTTCTTGAAGAATTTTCCATTAATGGGCATCATGGCGACTCGACCATCCATATCAGGCAATTGGTAAGCTCCGTTGGAGAAAATTTTGCTTACAATGTAGGGTCCTTCCCACTTTGCTTTTAATTTGCCTTTGCTCATATGCGTCATAGTCATAGGACGTCTGACGGTTAGAACTAGTTCTCCTTTTTGAAATATTTGACTTTGACTTTACGGTTGAAGGCTTTTGATGGACGAGCTTGGTATAACTCAATATGTTGTTGAGCTAGGAGTCGTTTCTCGTCAAGCACTTCAAGCTCCTGAAGTCTCAGGCGATCATTGTTTTCGGTTGTGAGTTCATTGGCAATGGTAATTCTTAGGGAAGGGATATGGATTTCCATTGGTAAGACGGCCTCACATCCATATACCAAAGAGAAAGGTGTGCAGCCTGTAGGAGTACGTATAGTAGTACGGTAAACCCACAAACATTCTCCAAGCTTCTCACTCCAGTTTCGTTTGTTGGTAGAAACAAACTTCTTGAGGAGTTTGATGATGGTTTTGTTAAATGCTTCTGCCAACCCGTTAGCTGCAGGATTGTAAGCTATAGAAGCAATATTATTGATCATGTTGTCATCGCAGAATCGGATGAACTTCTGACTGATGAATTGTAGCCCATTATCGTGAATGATTCGCCGAGGAACACCGAATCTATAAATCACATGATGCTTGATAAAGTTGATGACGCTACTTGTCTTGACCTTAACTAGAGGTATAGCTTCAGCCCATTTTAAGAAGTAATCAGTTATGGCCAATATAAATCGATGTCCTCTAGACGAGGGAGGATTGATAGGACCGATGACATCCATTCCCCAAGCTTCAAAGGGCCAAGATGCTGCCGTCGGGTGAAAAAATTCTGACGATTGATGAATGAAGTCAGCGTGGATTTGACATGCTCGGCACTTTCTTGCATACTCAATTGCATCAGATACCATTGAGGGCCAATAATAGCCCATACGACGAATACGATCCTGTAATTTAGGACCAGGTTGATGTGCGCCACAAATACCATCATGAGCTTCATGAAGTATTTGTTTTGTTTCTTCCCCTGCAAGACAACGTAGGAGTAAACCGTCAAACATTCTTCGGTAGAGTGTATTTGTAGTATGATTATACTAAAATCTGAGTGACCGCCGTCGAATTGTAGTAGCCTCCTTAGGGTCTTCAGGTAAGATATCGTGGACTACGAAGTCTATGAAAGGAGTCCTCCAGTCCTCACTGATCGCACAAATTTCAACTGAATTGTTAAATCTCATGTTTGGGTTGTTTAACTTCAGTATTTAAGTTATTCTCGACACAAAATAACTCTCTATTAGTGATGATGATCATTTGTTGCCTTCTGATGGGAATTGCTAATACTGCTGCAAGATTAGCGAGTGCATCAGCTTCTGTGTTACATTCTCGGCGTACATGCTCGATGAAGAAGCCTTTGAATGAAGTGGCCATCCTGATCGCTGCATCATAATATAGAATTAGATCTTGATGTCGAACTTCTTATGTGCCTCTAACTTGATTGACAATTAATTTGGAGTCTCCATAAACTTCAAGATACTCGATATCTAATTGTTTAGCCAATTGGAGACCAATGAGCAGAGCGTTGTATTCAGCCACATTGTTGGAACATGACTCATCTAAAGAATAAGCTCTTTGGATAACTAACCCTTCTGGTGAGACGATAACGATTTTGACTCCAGCAACAATAACACCTTTTGGTCCAATTCTGGATGCACCATCAAAGAATAAATGCCAAATAAGAATTTTTTCTGAAATCATGTTGGACTCCAAGGTTTCATCGGGAATCTTATCATAGAGTTTAGATGTTTCAAGAACTGGATAAGCTGCTAGAAAGTCAGCAAGGGCTTGACCTTTAACAGACTTTTGAGGAACATAAACCATATCATATTGTGCTAACAATATGGCCTATGTTGCAAGCCTAGAATTGAGTGTACTGGGCTTCTTCATCAGGACCCTGAGAGGGTTAACTCTAGAAATAACATGAATAGTTTGGCCAGTGATATAATATCTCGTCTTTTGAACAGCAAACATCAAAGCTAGACATTCTTTTTCTACTGGAGTGTATCGATGCTCAGCTCCAATCATCATGCGGCTAAGGTAGTAGATAGCCTGCTCATGACCTTCTTTATTCTTCTGAGATAATAAAGCACCTAAGGAGTGGTCCATTGCTCGAACATACATTAGGAAAGGTATTCCTGACACTGGAGGCACTAGAACTGGAGGGTTCATCAAGTACCGCTTTATGTCTTCAAATGCTTGTTGACATTCTTCAGTCAAAATAAAAGATACGCCTTTATTCATGTATTGAGTGAACGGTTTACAACATCCAGAGAGATTTGAGATGAATCTCCTGATGTACGCAAGTCGTCCCTAAAATCCTCGTAGCTCTTTTAGGTTGCATGGAGGATGCATTGCTTGAATGGCTTTGATTTTCTCAGGGTCAATGTATATACCTTTATAGGTAATAACGAATCCAAGAAATTTTCCACTAGAGACTCCCAGGAATGACTTGGTAGGATTCATCTTGAGTTGATGCTGGCGCATTAGATCGAAAATAGTTCTCAACTCTTGAATATGGTATTCTTTCAAACGACTTTTGACAGCAATATCGTCAACATAACATTCCACAGTCTTTTGTAAATGATCACAAAAGATGGTACTCCTGGTCTGCTGATAAGTTGTACCAGCGTTCTTAAGACCGAATGGCATGCCAGTGTAGCAATAGACTCCAAGAGGAGTGTAAAAAGATGTATGTTTCTCATCTTCTTGATGCATCTTGATTTGATTGTATCCTGAAAATCCATCCATAAAGGACATACATTCAAATCCACAAGTATTATCAATCATGGCATCAGTGATTGGGAGAGGGAATTCGTCTCTGGGACAGGCTTCATTAAGGTCTCTGAAGTCGATGCAGACCCGAACTTTTCCTGTCTTCTTCATAACTGGGACAACATTTGCCACCCAATTCGGATGTTGTTCTTCTCTGATGAAACCGCAGGCGATGAGTTTCTTAGCTTCAGCTTCTATGGCATCCATCATGTCAGGTCGAAATCGACGTTGTTGATGTTTGAAAAGCCTCACATTTGACAGAATATTGAGCTTGTCGGTAGAGATCTGAGGATCCAACCCCGGCATGTCTTCGTAGCTCCAAACGAATACATCAATGTATTCCCTAATGAGTTGGATTAGTTCTTGTTTATCCGCTTCAGGGAGGCTTTTGCTGACAAATATCAGTTTTGGGGCAATTTTATCTCCAATATTGACTTGAACCAGTTGATCTTCAGTAGGTGGCTCACGTTGCTCAAAACGAAGCTCCCATTGAGTATCCATCCTTTGTGTCCAAGGATCAGATTCAGAAGCTTCGACAAAGTCTTTGTCACCTTCTGAGAACTCGGTAGTCACCATATTGGAAGATAGAGCCACGCGATGGACGTGCCCTACACTGGTGTCTGAATCCCATGAGATAGAATCATAAGAGTTAGATCGTTCTTCTTCCTCGGATTCGGAGGCTTCTGGAGTCGGAGTTGGTGAAGTATAACCTAATCCCCGCTTCGTTTTGCTATAGTATTGTTGTGATTTTCCTTTTGGAGGAGGAATACGAATAGGAGTTCGCATTCCTTTGCCGCCATTAAGACCAGCTTTAAAATTATACCCATCTTTTGAATGATGTCTTTTGATTGCTGACTATAACGACGTAGTTGAAGTCTTCCATTATCGTGATTTTTTTCTTCACTATTGGGCGTGATCTTTTGTTCCTTTCTTTACTAAAAAAGTATAGAAAGTTCATCTTTCTTCCTGGAAGGAACTAAAAAGGAGTCCTGCATTGGTTCGAGCAATACTTTATTTCAGGAAGCTTCAACTGCTCATATGGCAAGTGGTTCGAAGTTATCTAACATTTTTAAATAACATCGAGTATAATAAAGGACATCAGTATATACTGTAAAGGAGATGCTACTTTATTGATTTGTACATCATCATTTACAACATGATTCTTAGCCTTCATAGAAGGCTTAGTAAGGTTGATAACAAGAGGAGGAGAAGGAGAAGGAGAAGGTATGTTACGACGAAGATCGATAACAAGAGGCTCAGAAGAGGTGAGCTCCCTTTGTTCCTTTTCTACAGCAGGAGGCTGTTTGTTATGAGAGGAAAGATGTATAGTCAATGTCTGAGAAGAAGATGGACAAATAGCACGTCCTTTGACGGGGATTATGAGAACATCTTTTGAAGTATGTTTCTGATCTTCCTCACTATCCATTGCCAATACAACTTTCATGAACTCCTCTTTGTACATCCGAGAGTCCATAAAATATGCTTCAATGCCCCTAAAAGGATTTAAATCAGCTACTTCCTTTTGGCCTTCTCCATTGACATCTACATATTTGAAGCATTGATAGAAAGTGGATGGTATAATGTTATGCTCATGCATAAAGGGTCTTCCCAGCAAAGCATTGTAAGAGCCGTGATTGTCGATCACATAGAAAGTAACATTTGTACGAAGATTGCCTATTTGAACTTTTAGGCAAATCTTTCCCAAATGTTTACTTCTTCCAGAATTGAATCCCAGGATTATCGTGATGGTTGTCGAAAGATTGTAGAAATCTTCAATGCATCTAGTAGAGTCTTTGGCATGATGCTAAGTACAGATCCAGGATCTATCAGGATACGATCAACCTTCATGGTATCAATATATCCCGTGAAGTAGAGGGGTCGATCATGACGATTATCTTCTAACAACATATCATCTTGTGTAAAGGTAATATTTGGCATTAGTTCCATCACACTATGACAAAAAAGGCACGTTAAAGGCTCATCCTCTGGTTTCTTGAGAAGTGCTAGACAAGTATCAGCTTGTGTCAAAGCTTCACTCAACGTTTCTCGAGTCTCCCTCGAAAGACGGAGTAGCTCAAATATTGACAATCTTGCTGAAGTATTAGCCAGCTGAGCCAGTATATCAAAGTTATACGACTTCTCAAGTTCCAAAGTTGGAGTCTTCTTCAATACTTTGTCGAAATGGACAGGCTATTTTTCTTTGTCGGTTGTCATCGGTTTGGAAAGAGTTGACTCTATTGGAGGTGATGAAGCTGATAGAACATTGACAGCAGGAGAAGATATTGTTTAAGGAGCCTCCAGAGCTGGAGCAGGGTTTTCTTGACCTTCTGAATAGTCTCTTAGGTAAGATTTCCCAGACCTAGTACCAGTTAAGACTTCTTCCTCGGATACATGCTCAAAGGACACCATATTGCAATTCTTTGCCTGGATCTTATTTCTAGAAGGATTCTTTTGACAAGATGGAGAGTTTGTCCAGTAACCCAAACCAACCCGAGATTGGTTGTGAGAAAGACATAGAAAAAAAGGTACAGGAGATCCCTTTCCATGATTCAAACCAGATGCCTCTTATAGATCATATTCTATCTTCATCATGAGTTCACGAGATTGTGGACTATACAGATGGAAAGCTGGTTGGTATTTGGCTTCTGATTTAGACAATATTGTTTATCAGTTGAAGAAGAAGAAGGATTATCTACTGCCGAGATGAAGGTAGCAGTTAGAGGTGGAAGACAATGCTCACCAAATAAAATTAATGACATGATTTATTTTTAGTGGCCTTCTTGGACTTGGTGGAAGAGGATGGTGTTTCAAAGTCCGCCACTAAATCTGGATGGATCCATATGATCTTCCCTTTATCAGTAGACAGAGGAACAAGACCATCTGTGCGTGCGTGTCACGTCCCAGAACCAGAATACTGGAGAGTGGGGACAGAAACAGTCAGCTACGTATATAGAAGTGTAATTCACCTCGATATACGGTCACGGCTGTCTAGATGTATGAGGGTTTATCTACAAGCCATCAGTCTCTTATGGTCAAGAACAAGCCTAGTGTCTCAATCTCAAGCAAGTAATAATAGTTACAAGATGTTAGACCATCAGATAATCAATAGTAAGACATCCCATACATTTTATATACAGATGATCATGAAGCTAGTCGTACAAAATACGAGGACTAGCAAGAGTTTCAGCCATACATGATCAACCCTAGGATTTGTTAATCATGTTACAGTCCTTAGGCAGACAAGAAATATAAGTATTCAATACGAGCTAACACTTGCTCGACGGCTAAACGCCTCAAAAGAATAATTTTATAATAGAGCGGGAGAATAAAATAAAACTGACTCGTTGTCAGGTTTCTTCTAGTGTTCACCATCTGGCTGGAAGGCGGGGAGATCCTCGGGTGCTGCTCCAAAATCTGGCCATACAAAACCAGCTGGGTCAGACCCCAGAAAGAGCAAGTGCCACAAGGGAGGCTTCACTTAAGAAATAAAACCAGCAAGTTAGAACACAAGGCATAATAATAACAAGAAAACATGAGGCATGAAAGTAGGGTGATAAACGATAAGATAACTAAGAAACTATTCTGGTAACCAAGTTACAACCCGTAAACCAAATAAGGACCGGGGTTGTAACCCTTCGCCTGAACAGAACTTAGTCTCTAACCAATTATCGACAAGTAAGCATAAACTGTAAAATGTACCGAAGTAACCATGTACTGATATGGTCTAGACAAGACTAGACTCCATCCATCAATCACGACCAAGCAATGAGTATGACTTGATACTTTAACTAAATAGGATTAGCACAAACCTAGTTACTAACAAGATGCAATGAGATGTTCCAACAGTCCCAAGCCCTGCAGCTATCCAGTTATCCTTCCGCAGGTTGAGAGTTGTATTAGGTGGATACATCGCCCAGGAGACAAATGTATTCCATGGTGACTTGGGGGTGCAACACATGACAGTGTGCTGGAAATGTGCCCTACTCGATGGCAGGCTACAAGTCCAATTCAAGAGCCTAGATAACGGGATTGCCTGTGACTGGAAAAATCTCT
Organism: Iris pallida; assembly: GCA_029216955.1. NCBI lineage: Eukaryota > Viridiplantae > Streptophyta > Magnoliopsida > Asparagales > Iridaceae > Iris > Iris pallida. Next base: position 4,195,709 of record JANAVB010031219.1, read on the forward strand.
TTATGAACTACTTGATCAATCTAGTCATTAACCTAGTCAGATTCAGTATGAATCCCTAACCGTGGTAACCAGGGATGCAAATCCTAGACATGATACAAGACGAGATTAGTAGCTTACACAAGCACATTCAAGAACAATCACCCACGGTGTCAAGATGAGTTATTAATCAGCATGTCAAGATGGTCGTCGCAACAGCATATCGAGATTATCATGTTAGGTTACTTATCAAGATTACTTATTATGTCAAGAGTGCGTCACGACGGACCACCATCAAGAATTATCATGTCAAGTTACTTGTCAAGAGTGCACCACGATGGGTCACTATCAAGAGTTATCATGTAAAGTCATATTTTTATGTCGTGTTCGTGTAAGTGCACCACGACGGGTCACTATCATGTCATGTTACTTGTTACTTTCTAAGAGTGCGCCTTAACAGGCCACTATCGTGTTCCATCCTTACACTATCATGAATGAGAGAAACTTGCATAAAATAGTTAGTAACATATTCTTGAAGCCAAGGAAAATATCTACAACTTCTATGTTGGAAATTGGGAGAGATTCTGGCCACAATTCAGCCAAATAGAACGTAAAACAGCCAAAAATAGCCAAAATAGGCACTATGCAAACAATACGGCACTATGCATCCATGCGGCACTATTTATTCTTGTGGTACTATGCAAGCCATGTGGCACTATTTATTCCTGCGACATTATTCATTCCTGCGATACTATTCATTCATGTGGCACTATGCAAGCCTGCGACACTATGCAAGCCATGCGGTACTATGCATCCATACGGCACTATTTATTTCTGTGGCACTATTCATTCCTGTGGCACTATGCAAGCCTGTGGAACTATGCATTCATGCGGCACTATGCATCCATGCGACATTATTCATTCCTGTAGCACTATTCATTCCTGCGGCACTATGCAAGCATGCGGTACTATGCATCCATACGGCACTATTCATTTCTGTGGTACTATTCATTCCTGCGGCACTATGCAAGCCTGCGGCACTATGCAAGCCATAAGGTACTATGCATCTATGCGGCACTATTCATTTCTGCGGCACTATTCATTGTCCCTGCCAGATTCAAGACAGATGAACTAGAAAATGTCCAAATCTTATTTTGGCCATAACTTCCTCAAAACAAGTCAAAATCTAACTTTTTAAAGGTCCATTTTGGGTAAAATCAAATTCTCTACAACATAAAACAATCAAAACTTAAAAATAATAAAGTTTGGTAGATCAAAATCCAAGAAAACCGAAAAGACTACAAACTTAGATCTACAAAAATCCATCCATCAAACCCAAAAATGTCAAGTTCTAAAGAGACTTAAAATCAAGTAAGGAAGAGAATGGAACAATAAAACTTGAGATCCATCATGAAGCAAGTTACACTTGCCTAGTACTTGGTAGGTGGGAGGAGTAAATGTAGAAGATGAAGAAGTAAATAAAGAAGTGAATGAGGAGAGAGAGAGAGAGAAGGAGTTGGGTTATATATCAACCCTCTCCATCTCAAGCCAAGCCAAACCAAGTCAAATTGAACCAAATCAATCAAATAAACCAAGTCAAGATTAAACCAAGACTAGGCTAAGCAAAATAAGTCTAACTAAGGTCCACCTGATAAATGCCAGAAATCTCTTATATGCATACGAAAATACGTATAATAGAAAACGGGAGTGACAACTCTACCCACCTTAAAAGAATTCCGTCCTCGAAATTTAATCAAGAGGCTAGAGATGTCTGAGCAAGCTATACTAAAGCACGGCCATCTATGACTAGCAACCAATCAAGCAATCATTCATACAAGCAAGGAATTAAAAGGCATAAGGAATAAGGAAGATACTCTGCTGGAAACCTCTATGCCGGTTCTGTATCTGAGCTTGGGTCGGGGCATACTGCTAGGGTCTCTGCTGCTGGAAGGCTTGTGCCTGAGGCGTCAATGGCCTCGGAGGCTGGTACTGCTACTGTATTGGTGCTGGGGCTGGTCCCATAACCGATGGACTAGTTAGGTTCGACGATGATGAACTGGCTCTATTCGGACATGACCCTATCTTGTGATCCGGTACCCCACAAGCCAAACACAATCCCTGTGCTCTGTGACATTCTGATACTACATGCCCTGTCTTCCCACAATAAGTGTAGCCCATTACGGAAGACTGCTTCTGCTTCTGTTGCTGAGGGGACATCGGTGTCGAGTGTTGAATCGACGAAACTGAATCCTCCCTTCGGGGAACTCCAATAGTCAAAGCCCTAGCTGCCGGGGCTGGTGCTGAGGACAGACTCATCTGCCCATGGGACCTCTTCCTGCTTCTGGTTCTGTCTACGATCCTCTGTGAGGTATACTCATGCCTCTTTGCTGCTCGCAAGACGGCATCAAATGTCTGGTGCTCAAACTGCTCCATTGATATGATAATCTCTAAGTAAAGCCCCTGCTGGAATTGCTGGGCTCGATCTAATTTGGTTGCCACCAAGGTAGGAGCAAACCGACTAAGTCTTGAAAACTCGGCCGCATATCCATCGACCATCCTGCCCATCTGCTTAAGAATGGTGAATCTCGCCTGCAGATCATATCGAGCTACTGCATCGAAGTACTTGGTCTGGAACTTGTCACTGAATCTCGCCCATGGCACAGGCTCCGCCAATCCAACTACTAACATCGCCCACCAGGTACGGGCTAAGTCCAATAACTACAGGCGCACAAAGGCCACCTTCTCATCCTCAGGAATCCTAACTGCTTCCAGGATAACCTCTGTGTCCTGAAGCCATGCATCAGCAGTGATAGCATCTTCACTGCCATCAAAGAAGGGAGGGTTCAGGCGCTTGAAGTTGTTGGCCGCGTTGTTCCCTTGGTAACCAACTCTGCCCATGGCATCTTGTACTGTCTGGTGCTGGACATCGTCCCGACGATCTTCAGATATAAGTAATTCTCTGATGAGTCCCACCATGGTTCCATTGTCAGGCTCTGCAGGCTGGACTGGCTGAACCGGTGGCTCTGGATCCCCGAAATACATGATTCGGGAGGGTGCTCCAGAGTGTTAGGCTCGGTCTCCAGGTTGCTGCTAGTTCACTGGAGGTGCTCTGCCTTGCTGATCGGTAGGACCAGGAACAATGCGGCTGAAAAAACGACATGGGAAACAATAAGGAAGGACCAAGATAGATCAAGGATATAAGCATGTGATCAGGTCAAGATTTCAGAAAGATTAGGAGATACGAGTAGAGATCAATGGAGAGTACTGATTGAGACATCTATTCGGTAAAACCCCCACACATCTTGATTTACAAGACCTGCATGGGCCACCACTTAAACCGTGTCACGCCCCAGAAAAAGAATACTAGAGAGCGGGGGCAGACACAGCCAGCTACGTATATAAAAGTATAATCCACCTCGATATATGGCCATGGCTGTCTAGATGTATGAGGGTTTATCTACAAGCCATCAGTCTCTTATGGTCAAGAACAAGCCTAGTGTCTCAATCTCAAGCAAGTAATAATAGTTACAAGATGTTAGACCATCAGATAATCAATAGTAAGGCATTCCATACATTTCATATACAAATGTTCATGAAGCTAGTCGTACAAAATGCGAGGACTAGCAAGAGTTTCATTCATACATGATCAACCCTAGGATTTGTTAATCATGTTACAACCCTTAGGCAGACAAGAAATATAAGTATTCAACACGAGCTAACACTTGCTCGACGGCTAAACGCCTCAAAAGAATAATTTTATAATAGAACAGGAGAGCAAAATAAAACCCACTCGTTACCAGGGTTTCTTCTAGTGTTCACCATCTGGCTGAAAGGCGGGCAGATCCTCGGTTGCTGCTCCAAAATCTGGCCATACAAAACCAGCTGGGTCAGACCCCAGAAAGAGCAAGTGCCACAAGAGAGGCTTCACTTAAGAACCAAAACTAGCAAGTTAGAACACAAGCCATAATAATAACAAGAAAACTGGAGGCATGAAAGTAGGGTGATAAATAAGATAACTAAGAAACGATTCTGGTAACCAAGTTACAACCTGTAAACCAAACAAGGACCGGGGTTGTAACCCTTCGCCTGAACAGAACTTAGTCTCTAACCAATTATCGACAAGTAAGCATAAACTTTAAAAGTCCCGAAGTAACCATGTACTGGCATTATCTAGACAAGACTAGACTACATCCATCAATCACGGCCAAGCAATGAGTACGGCTTGATACTTTAACTAACTAGGGTTAGCACAAGCCTAGTTACTAACAAGATGTAATGAGATATTCTAACAGTCCCAAGCCCTGCAGCTATCCAGTTATCCTTCCCCGGGTTGAGAGTTGTATTAGGTGGATACATCGCCCAAGAGACAAATGTATTCCATGGTGACTTGGGGGTGCAACACATGACAGAGTGCTAGAAATGAACCCTACTCGACGGCAGACTACAAGTCTAATTAAAGCGTCCAGATAACGGGATTGCTTGTGACTGGAAAAATCTCTTTATGAACTACTTGATCAATCTAGTCATTAACCTAGTCAGATTCAGTATGAATCCCTGACCGTGGTAACCAGGGATGCAAGTCCTAGACATGATACAAGACAAGACTGGTAGCTTACACAAGCACATTCAAGAACAATCACCCACGGTGTCAAGACGAGTTACTAATCATCATGTCAAGATGGTCGTCGCAACATCATATCGAGATTATCATGTTAGGTTACTTATCAAGATTACTTATCATATCAAGAGTACGTCACGACGGACCCCCATCAAGAATTATCATGTCAATAGTGCACCACGACGGGTCACTATCAAGAGTTATTATGTAAAGTTATATTTTCATGTCGTGTTCGTATAAGTGCACCACAACGGGCCACTATCATGTCATGTTACTTGTTACTTGCTAAGAGTGTGCCTTAACAGACCACTATCATGTTCCATCCTTACACTATCATGAATGAGAGAAACTTGCATAAAATAGTTAGTAACGTATTCTTGAAGTCAAGAAAAAGATCTACAACTTTTATGTTGGAAGTTGGGAGAGATTCTGGCCACAATTCAGCCAAATAGGACGTAAAATAACCAAAAATAGCCAAAATAGATACTATGCGGCACTATGCATCCATACGGCACTATTCATTCATGCAGTACTATGCAAGCCGACGGCACTATGCAAGTCATGCGGCACTATACATCCATGCGGCATTATTTATTCCTGTGGTACTATTCATTCCTGCGGTACTATGCAAGCCAGCGGTACTATGCAAGCCATGCGGCACTATGCATCCATACGATACTATTTATTTCTGTGACATTATTCATTCCTGTGGCACTATACAAGCCTGCGATACTATGCAAGCCATACGGCACTATACATCTATGCGGCACTATTCATTTTTGTGGCAATATTCATTCCTGCAGCACTATACAAGCCTACGACACTATGCAAGCCATACGGTACTACACATCCATGCGGCACTATTCATTCCTGTGACACTATTCATTCTTGCGGTACTATACAAGCCTGTGGCACTATGCAAGCCATGCGGCACTATGCATCCATGCGGTATTATTCATTCCTGCGGTACTATTCATCGTCCCTACCAGATTCATGACAGATAAACTAGAAAATGTCCAAATCTTATTTTGGCTATAACTTCCTTAAAATAAGTTAAAATCTAACTTTTCAAAGGTCCATTTTAGATAAAATCGAATTATCTACAACATAGAACAATCAAAACTTGAAAATAATAAAGTTTGGTAGATCAAAACCCAAAAAAACCAAAAAGGCTACAAACTTAGATCTACAAAAATCTATCCATCAAACCCAAAAATGTCAAGTTCTAAAGAGGCTTAAAATTAAGTAAGGAAGAGAATGGAATAATAAAACTTGAGATCCATCATGAAGCAAGTTGTACTTTCCTAGGACTTGGTAGGTGGGAGGAGTAAATGAAGAAGACGAAGAAGTAAATGAAGAAGTGAATGAGGAGAGAGAGAAAGAGAAGGAGTTGGGTTATATATCAACCCTCTCCATCTCAAGCCAAGCCAAACCAAGTCAAATTGAACCAAACCAATCAAATAAACCAAGTCAAGATTAAACCAAGACTAGGCTAAGCAAAATAAGTCTAACTACGGTCCACCTGATAAATGCCAAAAATCTCGTATACGTATACGAAAATACGTATAATGGAAAACGAGAATGACAGTTGTCACGACCCGCACCCGCTATAAGGGCACGTGCACGTGACAACGCCCAGGCCTCACCGTAAAAACGACATGGAACACTGTAGGTTTTCTACTCTAAACAGTTTTTATATATATATATATATATATATATATATATATATATCAAAACCTATCGAGAATATGGTCAACTCTGAATGGAGGACAAGCAATGAATATATATGAGTGCTCAATCACAACTCTAAGATAATAAAGTAAAGACTGAAAGATAAAGACAACAAGACGATAAAATAATAACCTATCAAGTCCAAACACCAAATAATATACAAGTCCAAGTCTCTAATACAATCTATAGTAATAACAGTCTCAAAAGTAGCTGGAGACAAAGTCCAGTATAAAAGACCTACTCTAACTAAGCAATAGGTAAGGTCTCGCCAGACGGAGCTAAGCCCTCTAGACCAAAGTCTCCAGGTCTAGGTCTACTACGTCATCCAGACCGTAGTAGGTACAGTAATCCCCCTCGTCAGTATCTGTAATATTTTCAACATATCCTGTCAGGATGGAACGAGTACAATCTACTAACAACAGTTCACAAGATATGACAAAAGCTATAAGACTGTAAATAGAGAGTATATACAAGAAAATCATGTAATGTACATGTGAGTATCATGGCAAGATAAGCTGTAAAACTAGAGCTAGAATAAGACAAGTAAACTGATCATGGCATGTACGAGAATCAAGAATCATATATCTAGGTGTGTGAATACTTGCTACAACATGTGGCCGGATTGGGTCTGCACAAGGTTATGATCTAGCCAATATACGTGTGGTGTAGGATTGGCATTCACAAGGTTCACAATATATACAAGGCGGGTATGACCACACATCTACACTAGTACTCTCCGTTGCCGACTGGTAGAGTAGATCCAAGCAAGACACGTTACGACACGGGATTCCACGAGAAGGGAGCAAGTCTCCTCGAGAATCGGTGTCCATATACTGCACAAGAACTACAAGGGGGCTTGCACAAGATATACCAAGATAACAAAGAATAATATCTCATGTCGGAATCCATGAATACCAATCCGTGTGACCAATGTGTCGAGAACAAGCATATCTACACTAATTACATAAATTATAACAATCATCGTAAATTGGAAAAGTGTCAGAGAATGTACTCGCCTGTAATATGGTATGATATGTCTACTGGAGCAAATGCAGCGTCTCGAGGACCTATAGAGAACAAGACGTATCAATAATATGCTTAGGAAATAAAGTCAAGACAATTTAAATTCTATTAAGTCATTCTAGGTCAAGACACGTCAAATTAGACTATACGAGGTCAATCTAAGTCATTTTAGGTCTAGCTAGGTCATACTGGGTCAATACAAGTCAAACAAAATTAATCTAGGTCGATTTGAGTCAACGGTTGACTTACAGTTGACTTTTGGTCAACTGATCATCTCTGGTCAACTTCGGTCAACTCTGGTCAACCTTAGGTCAATCCTAGGTCAATGGTGACTAATAGTTGACTTTTGGTCAACTGTCCAAGTCTAAAGGAATTTGAGACTAAATTGGGTAAAGTGTTGACCCATAGTTGACTTTTAGTCTAAAAAGTCAACCGTGGTCAACCGGGTCAAGACCAGATCTAGACAGCTATTTTTATTCATTACTAACCTCTACAACCCATATTCAAGTCCATCTTGGACTTCGAAATCCAAATCTTGGCCGTAGGCCAATATCCTATTTTACCCTTAAAAAGGGTAAAATTCTAACTTAGGCAATTATCAAGTTAGCCTACCTACGCTTGGTATTTTGACCCTATCTCCCTAGGGTAGTAAGATACTAACCTATACATACGTTACCTACCAAAATACCTAAGTAAAGTGGACGTTTAGTCCATCTTACGGCCCATTGCCGATATCTTGAATATTTTAAGATACGCAATGGTACGACACGATACCGGCGCCCTACAACCCCGATTCCTACTCGGGAGCCTACCCGCAAAATCTAATTCACGTATTCTAACTCCACGCCAAGTTTCATCTCATTCCGATACTCCGAGCTCCGTTTCGCTCTCTAACTCGACTTCTCCTAAAAACTCTCCTTTAGCCCTTATTCTAATTCTCCTCCTTAACTCTTCCTCTAACTTCTTCTTCTTCTAACCTCTTCTTCATATTTCTCCTCTAATTCTTCTTCTAACTCCTCCTTCCTATTCCTCTACTAATTTTTCTAACTTCTTCTAATTTCCTTCTCCTCTGACTCTTTCTAATTCCTTACTTCTTCTAACTTCTTTTCTTCTACTTCTTCTTATTTCTTCTATCCTTTCCTTAATCTTCTTCTCCTATTCTCTTCTAATCCTACTATCTATCAACATATATATATATATATATATATATATATATATATATATATATATATATATATATATATATATATAGGACTAAGGGGGGGTTCAATAGGAGTGAAAGGGGCAAATGGGGGGGTTCTCACTGGCAGCAGCTGCTGCCAGTGCTGCTGTTCCTGCTGCTGCTATAGCAGCTGTGTAGTTGCTGCTACATTGCCACTGCTGTGGCTTCTTCTTCTCCTTCATCTTCTACTACTTCCTCCTCTTCCTATATATATATATATATATATATATATTTATATATATATATATATATATATATATATATATATATATATATATATATATATATATATATATATATATATATATATATCCTCCTATCTATCTATATATCTATCTATATATATATCTACATATATATATATATATATATATATATATATATATATATATATATATATATATATATATATATATATATATATATATATTATATATATATATATATATATATATATATATATATATATATATATATATATATATATATATATATATATATATATATATATAATCTAATATCCATCCCTTTATCTATATATATACATATATACACACACACATATAGATATACTTATATATACATAGACACACACACATATAGATATACATATATATACATACATACACCCTCACAAACACACACACACACACACTACCACTCTCTCACACAACACCACCACCACTCTCTACACCACTCTCATGACACTCATGCCACTCTCATATACACCGCCACCACTTCTCATTCCTCTACACACACAAATACATATTAATATATATATATATATATATATATATATATATATATATATATATATATATATATATATATATATATATATATATATATATATATATATACACACACATATATACATATATATATATATATATATATATATATATATATATATATATATATATATATATATATATATACTACTCTAATTAGAAAACCCCCAAATTTTCTTAAACTAGATTTTAGGAAACCTAAGAAAAGCTGTGGTCAAAAGATGGAGAATAATCTCCTCTCCACTTATTATGAAGGAGATATAGGGAATAGAGGAATTAATGAGGGATTAAAATTCATACCTAGAAGGGATTTCTTGGAGGAAGAAGAGCTTGAGAGAAGAATGGATTTTGGAAGAGAGAGAGAGAGAGAGACTTACTTAATGGAGAAGAAAAGGGGGGGTTACATGGCCGACCAAGTATGGGGGGGGGGGGGGTTAGTGGGTTTGGGTAGGATCCATTAGCCCCTCCAAACCCATTAGACTTAGGTTGGGTTCGGTTTGTTTCGGGTTGTTTCGGTCTAATTTCTAAATACTAATTAAGCTCAAAAATGACTAATTAAGCCATGGAAATAGGGTTTATAATTTCTAACCTAATTATGATGGTATGTGGGCCAAGCCCAGCTAGTATGTGGGTCCTACTTGGGTCCAGGCTACCCGGGTCTCCAATTTGAGTCCGAATTGGATAAAATCCAAACCAATCCAAATAAATCCAAAAAAAATCACATAAAATAAATAAAAATTCCTAAAAATTATAAAACTTGAAAAATGATGAAAATACCCCTAATTTGAAAACTGGGGATGACAAATCTACCCTCCTTAAAAAATTTCGTCCTCGAAATTCAAACGGTCATACTCTTCTCTAGGTCAAGCACCCAACAATCAAGGTCTACTAAATTTTATCCTAATTTATATAACATGTAATCCAGGAAATCAGAACACATGCATGGTTTTAAATCTCTACAGTATCGTGTTATTGTCGTCTTCATTGGGGTTTTCTATTTAATCTAGCATGATCATCACATATGCAACTAAAGGTACTAAGAAAGCAATCACCAATCAATGGGCGGAGAGAATAGGTAAAAGAAAGAGCAAGACCCTACCTCCTAGTCCAATGCGTGTAGGATCCTCAACTGTCATCGCAAAAGCCCTGTCCTTGCGGGGTATATCCCGCTGCTGGTGGAGGGCGTGATGCGGTGCCATAGGTGGCCTACCCTGTGCTCCCTGAGCTGCACGGCAATGGTTCATAGGACAATCTCTCAACTGATGTCCAGCCTCCCCGCAATAGAGGCACAAGCCCAGCCTCTTCCGGCAGACCTCCCAGATGTGACCGGGCTTCTTGCAGAAGTTGCAAGGAGCCCCATGTTGTGCCTGCCTCTGCTGAGTGTACTGCACCTGCTGCTGAACCGGTGCTCTGGCCTGTACCTGCGGCTGGTGATGCTGGAAGGAACGATGCTGAAGCTGAGGGCGCTTAGCAGCCCCTGCGCTGCTAGAAGCTCCCGAGAAAAGATCACGCTCCCTCTTGGGCTTCAAGCCCCATTCTCGTTCTACCTTTCGAGCCTCCGTATAAATCTATGCATATGTCGCATAGAAGGAAGGGATCAGGATCTTGATATCCCAAGTCAGCCCCTCCCTGAAATGGCTCGTCCTGATCTTTGGGTCTCGAACTATGTACTCTGCGTATCGGCTCAGATGGCCGAACTCCGCTACGTACTCCTCCATAGATAGACTGCCATGCTGCAGATCCTGGAACTGTCGCACCAGGTCAATCTTGTCCGTAGGGAAAAAGAACTTCTCCTTGAAGAGGAGCTTGAACTCTGCCCAAGTACGGTCCTCTCCAGCTAGGGCTGGCTCGTTTCTGAACCAGGTGCGCGCAATGTCTAGCAACTGCAAACCTACCGCCTCGACCTTCAGGTCGTCTGCCAGGCGAGAGGCCCTCATCTGCCGCTCGATATCCTCGAGCCAATCATCTGCATAGACCACACCCTCGGTCCCGCTAAAGTTATGGGGCCCGAGCTTCTTAAAGTCCTGGATATCTCCGTACCTAGTACGTGTCCCCGGATGAGGAGCCCTCTGCTCCACGGCTGTAAGGGCCAACTGATGGGCATCCTCCATGCCCTGACGCATCGCGTCTGTCTGCCTCTGCTGAGCCTCGTCCTGGGCTCTCTGAGTCTCCAGCATCTGCTGGAGGAAGGTAAGCATCTGCCCCATATCTGTAGGCAGAAGAGGTGGAGGTGGAAGTACATCTGCAACTAGTGGAGGAATCTGCTGCGCAGCAGGAGGAAGAACGCCCCCGGCAACTCCTGTCGTAGCCCCTGGCACTGCGGGAAGAGCACCCGCAACCCCAGGGACTGTCATCAAGAGAGCTGGAGGAGTACCCCCGAGGGCTCCTACTGAAGTCCCATCAGCCGGAGAAGTGACCGGAGCCTGTCCGCCAGAGGTGGCAGACCTCTCCGTCTCTCCGTGCTCCTTGCCAGGAGAGTGAGTCATAACCATCATGGAGACAGATTGAAAAGAAGATATCAATATGGCACATAAAGGATTTTATCAAAGGAGGACAGCTAGAATACATTAAATCAATATCAAAGACGGTAAGCAAGATAAGCAAGGAAAGATCCTACTGTGATTGAGTACTCTTAGCCTATAGCCTATCCTAGATACGTACCGCAGGCTCGTAATAGCACTCTTAATCGAGCGCCACTACGACATCGCACTAATTGCGACTTCAGGACTTGCGTGGGCCACCACTAAAACGTATCATGACCCGCACCCGCTATAAGGGCACGTGCACGTGACAACGCCCAGCCCTCACCGTAAAAACGACGTGGAACGCTGTAGGTTTTCTACTCTAAACAGTTTATATATATATATATATCAAAACCTGTCGAGAATATGGTCAACTCCGAACGGAGGACAAGCAATGAATATATATGAGTGCTCAATCACAACTCTAAGATGATAAAGTAAAGACTGAAAGATAAAGATAACAAGACAATAAAATAATAACCTATCAAGTCCAAACACCAAATAATATACAAGTCCAAGTCTCTAATACAATCCATAGTAATAACAGTCTCAAAAGTAGCTGGAGACAAAGTCCAGTATAAAAGACCTACTCTAATTAAGCAATAGGTAAGGTCTCGCCAGGTGGAGCTAAGCCCTGCTGGACCAAAGTCTCCAGGTCTAGGCCCACTACGTCATCTGGACCGTAGTAGGTACAGTAATCCCCTTCATCAGTATCTGTAATATTTTTAACATATCCTGTCAGGATGGAACGAGTACAATCTACTAACAACAGTTCACAAGATATGACAAAAGCTATAAGACTGTAAATAGAGAGTATATACAAGAAAATTATGGAATGTACATGTGAGTATCATGGCAAGGTAAGATGTAAAACTAGAGCTAGAACAAGGCAAGTAAACTGATCATGGCATGTACAAGAATCAAGAATCATATATCTAGGTGTGTGAATACTAGCTACAACATGTGGTCGGATTGGGTCTGCACAAGGTTATGATCTAGCCAATCATACGTGTGGTGTAGGATTGGCATTCACAAAGTTCACAATATATACAAGGCGGGTATGACCACACATCTACACTAGTACTCCCCGTCCCCGACTGGTAGAGTGGATCCAAGCAAGACACGTTACGACACGGGATTCTACGAGAAGAGAGCAAGTCTCCTCGAGAATCGGTGTCCATATAGTGTACAAGAACTACAAGGGGGCTTGCACAAGATATACCAAGATAACGAGGAATAACATCTCATGTCGGGATCCATGAATACCAATCCGTGTGACCAATGTGTCGAGAACAAGCATATCTACACTAATTACATGAATTATAACAATCATCATAAATTGGAAAAGTGTCAGAGAATGTACTCGCCTGTAATATGGTATGATATGTCTACTGGAGCAAATGCAGCATCTCGAGGACCTATAGAGAACAAAACGTATCAATACTATTCTTAGGAAATAAAGACAAGACAATTTAAATCCTATTAAGTCATTCTAGGTCAAGATACGTCAAACTAGACTGTACGAGGTCAATCTAAGTCATTTTAGGTCTAGCTAGGTCATACTGGGTCAATGCAAATCAAACGGAATTAATCTAGGTCGATTTGAGTCAACGATTGACTTACAGTTGACTTTTGATCAAATGGTCAACTCTGGTTAACTCCGGTCAACTCTGGTCAACCTTAGGTCAATCCTAGGTCAATGGTGACTAATAGTTGACTTTTGGTCAACTGCCCAAGTCTAAAGGAATTTGGGACTAAATTGGGTAAAGTGTTGACCCATAGTTGACTTTTAGTCTAAAAAGTCAACCATGGTCAACCGGGGTCAAAACTAGGTCTAGACGGCTATTTCTATTCATTACCAACCTCTACAACCCATATCCAAGTCCATCTTGGACTTCGAAATCCAAATCTTGGCCGTAGGCCAATATCCTATTTTATCCTTAAAAAGGATAAAATTCTAACTTAGGCAATTATCAAGTTAGCCTACCTACGCTTGGTATTTTGACCCTATCTCCCTAGGGTAGTGTCACCCTCATTTCCCGTATTTCCTGTATTTCGTATTTATACTCGTATCTGGATTTTGGCATGTATTTTTATTTTTCTTAACTTGTGGAATTTCGATATTACTCGTATTTTGGGTTTTGACATGGCTCGGTTTTAATTGGATTGGGTTTGGTTTGGTTTAATGTGTATTGGAACACCTTAGCCTATACTCCACCCTCAACACACCATATCCCACCCTCTTTAAAACTCCACCAACTTTTTCTTTCTCCTCATAAACCTCCATTAATTTCTTCTTCTCCTTCCTCTACACAACACTCTTCTCCTTCCTCTACACAACACCCACCCATAGACAAGTGCACCTTGCCACCACATGAGAACCCCATTTTATTTGTCCATTTGCTAGTTTAGGACATGGTGATCAACATTAGAACTTGGTGTTTTATGATTTGAAGTCGCCATTGTTCAAGATCTAAGTTTTCCCCTATTTTTGGTTTTGTATGGTTTTGATCTATTTAAGTTGGACTTTTATGGGTTTTAATGTTTCTATGTGGAAGAGAGTTCCATTCCACCCTGGTTGGAACTTTGGAAATTCGGATTTGGAGTTCGGATGGCCAAGTTGTGATGCCTTGAAGTTTTGGGAGCCATTGGAGCTTCTTCTCAGCCATGGAGAAGAAGACCCTTTCCCTGCGTGCGTGCCTTTGCGCGTATGCAGCTCTCCTGCGTGCGTGACTTTTGTGCGTACGCAGCTCTCTTGCGTGCGTGACTTTTGTGCGTACGCAGCTCTCATGCGTGCGTGCTTTTGTGCGTACGCAGCTCTCATGCGTGCGTGCCTTTGCGCGTACGCAGCTCTCATGCGTGCGTGCTTTTGCGCATACGCAGCTCTCATGCGTGCGTACTTTTGTGCGTATGCAGCTCTCCTGCGTGCGTGACTTTTGTGCGTACGCAGCTCTCCTGCGTGCGTGCTTTTGTGCGTACGCAGCTCTCATGCGTGCGTGCTTTTGTGCGTACGCAGCTCTCCTGCGTGCGTGACTTTTGTGCGTACGCAGCTCTCCTGCGTGCGTGACTTTTGGGCGTACGCAGCTCCCCTGCGTGCGTGCCCTCGTGCGTACGCTGCTCCCCTGACCCCTTGCTTAACCCATTGGCTCTTGGAGTATTAGTTTTATTTTTCGACTTGGTTTCTCTTTTTGTGGATTTAGTTTTCTTGAGATCTGTTCAACACAGCACTACTATCTTGACCCGACACGGCCTAACACGGTTTTCAAGTAATTATTTATGACTAGTACGATTCTCGGGATTTTCTGTGGATTATGATTCTGGTATTTTCTGATCTCTTGCTAGTGACCCAGTGGGGTGCACACCTAACTTGTAACTTGTATTTAATCCTTGTGACTTGATTACTTGATAGTGGCCCGTGGCGGCGCACTCCTGACTTGTAGCATGACTTGATAACTTAACGCTATTGCGACGGCTAACTTAACTTGACCTGCCTTGACACCGTGGGTAGTTCTTTCTTGCTTGCTTGTTAAATCCACTTGTCTTGTCTTGCATCATGTCTAGGATGGAACTCCTGAGTACCACGGTCAGGAGTACCTACTAAAATAGATTAAGGTTAATAACTAGAATAATACAGTAGTCATGAAGAGATGACACAGCTACAGGCAATCCCGTTACCTGGGCGCTCTTGGGATCTGTAGCCTGCCGACGAGTAGGGCGCATTTCCAGCACACTGTCATTTGTTGCACCTTCTAAGTCACCTAAGGGTACATGCATTCCTGGATGATGTACCCACCTGAATTCAACCCCTAATTTTTGACCTGGGTAACCTGGATGGTCTGCAGGGCTTGTGGCTGTGGAATAATCTCATTGCATCTTGTTAGTAATTATGTCTGTGATAACCCTAGTTAGTTAAAGTAGTAAGCCGTAGAATCTGCTTGGCCGTGATTGATTGAATGAGGTATAACCAGTCTAGCCATGTCTTGATCCAGTACAAGATTGCTTCATGTCTTGATTTCTTACATTATTATCTTGCCGATAAATGATGGAAAACCAAGTTCTGTTCAGGTGAAGGGTTACAACCCCGATCCTTGTTTGGTTTACGGGTTGTAACCAGGTTATCGGAATAGTTCCATGGTTATCTCGTCGTATATCATCCTGACATGTTTTCGTAAATTTTTGTTACTATTAGACTTTCTTGTGCTAATTGCTGGCTTTTGTTCTTATTTCGTGGCCCCCTTGTGGCACTTGCTCTTTCTGGGGTTGATCCAGCTGGTTTTGTGTGGCCAGATTTCAAAGCAGCTCCCGAGGATCTACCAAGCTTCCAGCCCAATGGTGACAACTAGACGGAACCCGGGCCAATAGTGAATTTTCCTTTTTGTCTTGTCCACTTCATTGTAAAACTATTCTTTTGAGGCGTTTAGCCGACGAGCACCTGTTAGCTCGATGCACTTTACTTACTGTGTAAAACCCCTAAATTTCTACTATAGTTTTATTATATCAATTTTGGTACTGATTTAAAATTTTTGTGCTATATGTCATGTAGTCGTATTGTACGTCGTATGCAAAATTTTCGTTTGCTCGACGAGTGCGAATATGTGCGAGCGTACATATTTTAGAAAAAAATAATTATTTTATTTTCTTACACTTTCAAAATATTATATAGAATTATTATTCTTACCATAAAAAAAAGTCTATTGTTTTTAGAAGTTATTAATAATATAAAAATTTTCGTGCAAAAATATTTATTTCATAAATATTTATTTATTTTAAATAATAATATATTTTTGAAATTATTTAATATTAATATTTTATTATTTAAAAAGATTTATTATTCAAAAGGATTTATTATTTTCGAAATTTATTTATTATAGTATTTTTTGGAAAACATATTTTGAAATATTTGTGACAGTTTAAATTTTGATTTGATTCCATGGATACATTTAAATAGTAAACTATCTATATTTTAAATTGATTTGATTTTTAAACTAAAAGTATTTAATTTGATTTAAATTAGATATTTAAAATTTGAATTGTATTTGGAATTAGATTTGTATTTGGATTTGGTTTTAAATTAAATATATGATTTATCTACTTGGGTTTTAAACTATTCCTAATTTTATCCAAATTGGGAATTCCCACGTCCTATAAGTAGGCAGGTACTCCTCCAATTCATTATTGTCTCCACAAATTATTCCACAAAGTACGTGCCTCGTGTCGGTGTCCATCTCTTCCGTGTCAGCCGTGGCGGCCTCGGGTCCGACCCCGGGTGTCATTCCAATCTTATTCCATTATTTACAAATTACATTATTTTCCGTGTCGGACACCCCCGACACAATCACAGCCTAAGTCTATCCTAGCTAGCTCCGACCAATCCCCGTTCCTCCTCACCGTCCAGCCAAACTTCTGTCCACCCCCATCAACTTTCTACCACATGTCACCCCCGATGCCGTCGCCACAACCCGTGTCGCCAACACCACCACCAAGCCTACAGCCATCACCCGAACTACAAACCACCAAACCGCCACCGTCCCCGACACCACTGCCACAGCCCGTCACTGCCGCCACCGGATTTCTTCCCTGTGGCCGACCCGACTCCAACTCAACCACCACAGTCACCCGTTCCCCCTCCCGACCATCATCCACACCACCAGCCAACGTCACCCCATGCGACCACCCACGCCCGGCCACTACCGACAGCCTCCACCGTGGGCAACCAACACCGTCGCCTTTACCAAAACCCAAAGAAACAACTCCAAAAATTAAACCCATAACCCTTACCTCGCCTCCGGCCGTGTGTCACCGCGGACGAGCGCTTCTCCACCGCTCGGCGTCGACTGCGTCGAGCATCACGGCCTGCCCGACCTTGCCGATGGATCACCCCGGCGATGTGCGTCCCTTCCGCGCCGCCTCGGTAAAGCACCGTGCGGGCGCCGGGTCCCCTCACCCAAATCTGGAGCGGCGCCCCCTCCGCTGGCAGGTGCTCTGCCCGCCGCCGCCAGTCGGAGCTCCCGCCGTCACCACCTAGATCCAGCCTCTCGGCGCCGAGCAAACCCTCACCGCTCCTCGCCGCTCCGTGCACCACCGGGCGACCTCCGCCACAACCCGCCGTTATCCACCGCAGCCGATCGGATCCTGGCGAAACCCGTCACCGCTCCTCCGTCGGACCACCCACTTCTCGACCTCCTCCGATCCGCTGACCCAGCGACCAGCCTCCACCCACATCCGCTCCATGATCGCCGCCTCTCCCCGGCCAGAGACCCTAGCCGCCGACCTCGAACCGCCGGGCGCCCCCATCCTTCTCCCGCCGCCTCGCCCTTTCCGGCGACAAACCCGCCGCCTGAGTGCTTCGATTCTGCCGCCACAGAGCTCTCCAGCTCACTCTCTCCCGTTGCCGAGCGCCGCTCCCGGCTTTGTCACCGCCTCCGCGTGCGCGGCGTCGACCAGATCCGCCGTCGGCCGTCACTGCTCCCTTCCCTCTTCCGCCGACCTGAGCCTCTCCTTTCCGATCCCCTTCTCTCCTGAGTCCCACTCTCTCTCTCTCTCTCTCTCTCTCTCTCTCTCTGCTCCTCTTAAATTCTTTCTTTTTTTTTATTATTTTTGCCATGGTGTCTTCTTTTCTCCCGAGAGAGGAGTGAAGATGTTCAGAGTTTTTATTTACTTTATTTTTTATTTTTTTACTGTAACTAATATATTTAATTAATATTAGGATTATTAATAATATTACTATTGAATATTATTATTACTATTTTTGATGATTGCTAACAACATATTATTATTATTATTATTATTATTATTATTATTTCATTATTATTGTTATTATTGTTTTTATTATTGTATTTAATATTATTTTTTATGTACAAAATATGTTGCATGGTTACAATAGCTATATTACTATTATCATTAATATTATTTTAATATTAATTAGGTTTGGCTTACTTATATTAATTTTGTTAACTATTATTAATATGTATCGAGATATTTTGAGATATATTAGTATAGTATTTTTTGAATGATTCTAATATTTTTACCTAGTTAAATTATAGCTTGACATAAGAAAATAGTTTTTATGACTTTCAAATATTTATTTAGAATATTTGAACAAAAAAAAATATAGATTTTAATTATAATTCCAATTATAGTTTTCGAATGTTATAAGTAATTTTCTAATATAGTTATTAAATACTTTGACTAAATATAAGTAGTATGCTATCAATCTTATTTATCATTACAAAACATAGAATTTTAGCCTAAATTGATTTTCCATATTTTTATGTGTTTGTCAAATATTATTTTTACTAATAAATATATCTTTCAAGGATTATAAATAGTTTTCTAAAAATTATAAATATTTTACTTTCCTTGATTTCCTCTTTTCCATAACCAATCCCATTATTCCTATTCTTTCCCCAATTTCGTACTACTATATATCCACCCTAACTAATTTGAACCTTCTGGACCCAATGGAACCGGCCGTGTCACCATCCGTGGTCACCTTGCATAGTTGTTGTATCGAAGTTGCATATCGTGTCACCTTGATCATCACAGCACACCAGGCGCTCTACCAGGCAAGACACCTTGTCATTAGCTGTTTAATTATTTTAGCTCATATTTTCATGCATTACTTATTTTCTTTATGCAAAATAAACTGTGATACATGGCATAACTGTTCATTTAAATTTCCTGCTGTGTATTATTTTTCTTACAAATTAAACCTAGATTTAAGGGACCACCTTGTGTGTTGCATTCATTGGCCTTGACACGTTGTAAACACGAAGTTGTGTGTCGTATGTAGAACACGGAAGTGCGTGATTGACTGGCCACCAGTACGTACAAGCCGTGCGATAGGAATAACCGCTAATAGAGGTTGCATGCTAGTTTGACTTAGCGGTTATAGTGGTTTGTGTTGTGGATGCAACACAGTAGGCATTGGGCGGGGAGGACAATTCCTTAGCGTATGGGCTTCGATGCACTTTCCTTGTGACCCGGACTCTCCGCTGGAGATACGGGGTTGATGACCCAAGATTACTGACGGCCACTGACGATTCTGCGGAACGTCATGCTCTTCCTGCTGGAGCCTCTGGTGCCCAAGGGGGACTACGTCGAACCTATTCAGCCAGGGCCCATGCGTAGGAAGGATTGTTCTTAACAACATTTCACTTAGAATAGTAGGCTACCCTATCCGTTAGGTACGAGTACTTTTGGTTTGGGTACTTGTATCTGACCGTGGCTTGGAACAATAACTTGTCGCGGATTAGTTCGTCACATCTTGTCCTTGTTTGGTTATAGGTGTGACTTACTACTTCGATGAGAAGGTATTGAATCTTGTTGGGGTCCGGATACCATATCGGATTCTTAGCGTGGGAAGATACGTCGCCGTGAATTAGTTTACCATCTCCTGTCCTTGTTTGGTTGGGGGATGGTACGCTCGTTCAGTAGGTGCATATTAGAACATGTTATAATTCGATTTACTTATTTATTGAGCAATATTTATTCAGTTTATATGGCATGCTATTATGTGTCTTGTTACGTCCCTCTGAGGACCTGGTTGTCTTGCCAGGTGTGTGCTATTGTCTTTCGCAGGTGCTTTAGCTCTAGCCGTGTTCATTGCTATTTCTCGAGGATGATTGCACTTGGATCATCTTCGCTTCGCTCGCCAAATTTATTTATTCTATCATGTACTTTTTCTTATTTTTGTTGGTAGTGGATTTGTCTCCGCCCAACATATTGTATCAGGACAATTTATTCTCATTATATGACATCTTCTATTCATTTATTTTGTGTGGATGAGATTAGTTATGGTTCTGCTGTATTTTACAGCTTATGTATTTATACGAGGCTTCCATATATTGGAGTATACTTCGTATGAATACAGCTGGCATGTTTATGTTCCTAGTCCTACGTATTTTGGGACTTGGGCGTGACATGTTTTTATGGTGGCCCATACAGGTCGACATAAATTGTTTGGTTACTTTACCGTACCAAGCAAGCCTGCGTATAGGATTAGAAGTCTAGGATCTTATCCACATACTTGACCACTTTCTTCAACCTACCGTTTGAATCATCGATTGTATCTTGCTTGATTCCTTCTATCATTATCCTTTATCTTTCCTTCGTGCTTGCTAGACATTGACCCTGCTAGTTAGTTGTCCCAAAACACTATTAGTTTAATTCTTTAAGTTGGGTAGAATACCTTATGAACTAGCAACCCCTTTGACCTAGTGACCTATATTAGCAAGCTTATTTAGATCCTAGAAACTAGAGGACCTAACCCGTCTAGCCAACCAAGGACTTGGACAAGAAGACTATAAGATGACTATATAAAGACCATCGCAGGACATGACTTAGCTCCTTTAGAGGTTCGAACCAATTTCTACTCTCGTGCCTATAATTTCACTCTCTTGACAAATGTTGCTACTACAACCTAGATTTGCAAGTTCATTGATTATCGAGCTTGTTCACGACATATGTTATTGGAAGATATCCCACTAACATGTTGTCTAATCAGAACCGGTGCATAATGGTCTGATCAACCAAGTGCACTTTGGTTCGCTTTTGCTTTTTCTACGTGGATGGGGACATAGTTAAACTTGTCCTTTAGAGACCCATCCGCGACTGCCTTGACAATTCTTTTGAAATTATTCGATCGTCTTTGGCTCACGTATTCGTATTCGATAAATGCCTCCTTCAAACTCTATATTGCTTTCGCCTTCATCTATTTTAGAAGGACGAAGGCGTTATACTAGAACATCCTCTGGCCTTCCTATCGGCTATGACCATTCTCACTCGACGTTGCTATATCTTCATTCTAAAACTACTCGACTCTATCAAGACCTTCTAATCGCTTCAATTAAGTGAATCCATTTCATTCTCTAAATCGTGCCCTCAAGAGACCATAACTTTAAGGCCTCTAATTTATTTTATTTTCTTGAACTCATACTAATCTTTATTACGCGTATTCTTCTTAACCATTTATCTTCTTACGTTAATCCATGATTATCTTCGCCATGATTGAAATCGCGACTCTATTGCATGTTTTCACTAAACGTCATTCCTTGTAGCCTCTCACCCCCTACTAATTCTTAATTTCGAGGACGAAATTCTTTTAAGTTGGGTAGGATGTAAAACTCCTAAATTTCTACTATATTTTTATTATATCAATTTTGGTACTGATTTAAAGTTTTTGTACTATATGTCATGTAGTCGTATTGTACGTCGTATGCGAAATTTTCGTTTGCTCGACGAGTGCGAATATGTGCGAGCGTACATATTTTAGAAAAAAATAATTATTTTATTTTCTTACACTTTCAAAATATTATATAGAATTATTATTCTTACCATAAAAAAAAGTCTATTATTTTTAGCAGTTATTAATAATATAAAATTTTCCGTGCAAAAATATTTATTTCATAAATATTTATTTATTTTAAATAATAATATATTTTCAAAATTATTTAATATTAATATTTTATTATTCAAAAAGATTTATTATTCAAAAGGATTTATTATTTTCGAAATTTATTTATTATAGTATTTTTTGGAAAACATATTTTTGAAATATTTGTGACAGTTTAAATTTTGATTTGATTCCATGGATACATTTAAATAGTAAACTATCTATATTTTAAATTGATTTGATTTTTAAACTAAAAGTATTTAATTTGATTTAAATTAGATATTTAAAATTTGAATTGTACTTGGAATTAGATTTGTATTTGGATTTGGTTTTAAATTAAATATATGATTTATCTACTTGGGTTTTAAACTATTCCTAATTTTATCCAAATTGGGAATTCCCATGTCCTATAAGTAGGCAGGTACTCCTCCAATTCATTATTGTCTCCACAAATTATTCCACAAAGTACGTGCCTCGTGTCGGTGTCCATCTCTTCCGTGTCAGCCGTGGCGACCTCGGGTCCGACCCCGGGTGTCATTCCAATCTTATTCCATTATTTACAAATTATATTATTCTCCGTGTCGGACACGCCCGACACAATCAAAGCCTAAGTCTATCCTAGCTAGCTCCGACCAATCCCCGTTCCTCCTCACCGTCCAGCCAAACTTCCGTCCACCCCCATCAACTTTCTACCACCTGTCACCCCCGATGCCGTCGCCACAACCCGTGTCGCCAACACCACCACCAAGCCTACAGCCATCACCCGAACTACAAACCACCAAACCGCCACCGTCCCCGACACCACTGCCACAGCCCGTCACTGCCGCCACCGGATTTCTTCCCTGTGGCCGACCTGACTCCAACTCAACCACCAAAGTCACCCGTTCCCCCTCCCGACCATCATCTACACGACCAGCCAACGTCACCCCATGCGACCACCCACGCCCGGCCACTACCGACAGCCTCCACCGTGGGCAACCAACACCGTCGCCTTTACCAAAACCCAAAGAAACAACTCCAAAAATTAAACCCATAACCCTTACCTAGCCTCCGGCCGTGTGTCGCCGCGGACGAGCGCTTCTCCACCGCTCGGCGTCGACTGCGTCGAGCATCACGCCCTGCCCGACCTTGTCGATGGATCACCCCGGCGATGTGCGTCCCTTCCGCGCCGCCTCGACAAAGCACCGTGCGGGCGCCGGGTCCCCTCACCCAAATCTGGAGCGGCGCCCCCTCCGCTGGCAGGTGCTCTGCCCGCCGCCGCCAGTCGGAGCTCCCGCCGTCACCACCTAGATCCAGCCTCTCGGCGCCGAGCAAACCCTCACCGCTCCTCGCCGCTCCGCGCACCACCGGGCGACCTCCGCCACAACCCGCCGTTATCCACCACAACCGACCGGATCCTGGCGAAACCCGTCACCGCTCCTCCGTCGGACCACCCACTTCTCGACCTCCTCCGATCCGCTGACCCAGCGACCAGCCTCCACCCACATCCGCTCCATGACCGCCGCCTCTCCCCGGCCAGAGACCCTAGCCGCCGACCTCGAACCGCCGGGCGCCCCCATCCTTCTCCCTCCGCCTCGCCCTTTCAGGCGACAAACCCGCCGCCTGAGTGCTTCGATTCCGCCGCCACAGAGCTCTCCAGCTCACTCTCTCTCCCGTTGCCGAGCGCCGCTCCCCGCTTTGTCACCGCCTCCGCGTACGCGGCGCCGACCAGATCCGCCGCCGGCCGTCACTGCTCCCTTCCCTCTTCCGCCGACCTGAGCCTCTCCTTTCCGATCCCCTTCTCTCCCGAGTCCCACGCTCTCTCTCTCTCTCTCTCTCTCTCTCTGCTCCTCTTAAATTCTTTCTTTTTTTATTATTTTTGCCATGGTGTCTTCTCTTCTCCCGAGGGAGGAGTGAAGATGTTCAGAGTTTTTATTTACTTTATTTTTATTTTTTTACTGTAACTAATATATTTAATTGATATTAGGATTATTAATAATATTACTATTGAATATTATTATTACTATTTTTGATGATTGCTAACAACATATTATTATTATTATTATTATTATTATTATTATTATTTCATTATTATTGTTTTTATTATTGTATTTAATATTATTTTTTATGTACAAAATATGTTGCATGGTTACAATAGCTATATTACTATTATCATTAATATTATTTTAATATTAATTAGGTTTGGCTTACTTATATTAATTTTGTTAACTATTATTAATATGTATCGAGATATTTTGAGATATATTAGTATAGTATTTTTTGAATGATTCTAATATTTTTACCTAGTTAAATTATAGCTTGACATAAGAAAATAGTTTTTATGACTTTCAAATATTTATTTAGAATATTTGAACAAAAGAAAATATAGATTTTAATTATAATTCCAATTATAGTTTTCGAATGTTATAAGTAATTTTCTAATATAGTTATTAAATACTTTGACTAAATATAAGTAGTATGCTATCAATCTTATTTATCATTACAAAACATAGAATTTTAGCCTAAATTGATTTTTCATATTTTTATGTGTTTGTCAAATATTATTTTTACTAATAAATATATCTTTCAAGGATTATAAATAGTTTTCTAAAAATTATAAATATTTTACTTTCCTTGATTTCCTCTTTTCCATAACCAATCCCATTATTCCTATTCTTTCCCCAATTTCGTACTACTATATGTCCACCCTAACTAATTTGAACCTTCTGGACCCAATGGAACCAGCCGTGTCACCATCCGTGGTCACCTTGCATAGTTGTTGCATCGAAGTTGCAGATCGTGTTACCTTGATCATCATAGCACACCAGGCGCTCTACCAGGCAAGACACATTGCCATTAGCTGTTTAATTATTTTAGCTCATATTTTCATACATTACTTATTTTTTTTATGCAAAATAAACTGTGATACATGGCATAAATGTTCATTTATATTTCCTGCTGTGTATTATTTTTCTTACAAATTAAACCTAGATTTAAGGGACCACCTTGTGTGTTGCATTCATTGGCCTTGACACGTTGTAAACACGAAGTTGTGTGTCGCATGTAGAACACGGAAGTGCATGATTGGCTGGCCACCAGTACGTACAAGCCGTACGATAGGAATAACCGCTAATAGAGGTTGCATGCAAGTTTGACTTAGCGGTTATAGTTGTTTGTGTTGTGGATACAACACAGTAGGCATTGGGCGGGGAGGACAATTCCTTAGCGTATGGGCTTCGATGCACTTTCTTTGTGACCTGGACTCTCCGCTGGAGATACGGGGTTGATGACCCAAGATTACTGACGGCCACTGACGATTCTGCGGAACGTCATGCTCTTCCTGCTGGGGCCTCTGGTGCCCAAGGGGGACTACGCCGAACCTATTCAGCCAGGGCCCATACGTAGGAAGGATTGTTCTTAACAACATTTCACTTAGAATGGTAGGCTACCCTATCCGTTAGGTACAAGTACTTTTGGTTTGGGTACTTGTATCTGACCGTGGCTTGGAACAATAACTTGTCGCGGATTAGTTCGTCACATCTTGTCCTTGTTTGGTTGTAGGTGTGACTTACTACTTCGATGAGAAGGTATTGAACCTTGTTGGGGTCCGGATACCATATCGGATTCTTAGCGTGGGAAGATACGTCGCCGTGAATTAGTTTACCATCTCTTGTCCTTGTTTGGTTGGGGGGATGGTACGCTCGTTCAGTAGGTACGTATTGGAACATGTTATAATTCGATTTACTTATTTATTGAGCAATATTTATTCAGCTTATATGGCATGCTATTATATGTCTTGTTACGTCCCTCTGAGGACCTGGTTGTCTTGCCAGGTGTGTGCTATTGTCTTTTGCAGGTGCTTTAGCTCTAGCCGTTTTCATTGCTATTTCTCGAAGATGATTGCACTTGGATCGTCTTTGCTTCGCTCGCCAAATTCATTATTCTATCATGTACTTTTTCTTATTTTTGTTGGTAGTGGATTTGTCTCCGCCCAACATATTGTATCAGGACAATTTATTCTCATTATATGACATCTTCTATTCATTTATTTTGTGTGGATGAGATTAGTTATGGTTCTACTGCATTTTACAGCTTATGTATTTATACGAGGCTTCCATATATTGGAGTATACTTCGTATGAATACAGCTGGCATGTTTATGTTCCCAGTCCTACGTATTTTGGGACTGGGGCGTGACATACTGTCTACCTATAGGCTGTAACATGATTGACAGATCCTAGGGTTGATCATGTATGACTAAACTCTTGTTAGTCCTGATATTTTGTAACGACTAGATTCATGATCAGCTGAATATGTAATGTTTGGGACGCCTTACTATTGTATATTTAATGATCATACTTCTTGTAACCTTTTACTTACTTGCTTGTGATTGAGACACTAGGCTTGTTCATGACCTTAAGAGACTGTTGGCTTGTAGATAAACCCTCATATATCTAGATAGCCGTGACCGTATATCGAGGTGGTTTCCATTTCAATATACGTAGCTGGCTATGTCTGCTCCTGCACTCCAGTATTTTGGTTCTAGAGCGTGACATGGTTTAAGTGGTCGCCCATGCAGGTCTTGTAAATCAAGATATGTGGGAGTTTACCAGATAGATGTCTCAATCAGTACTCGTCCTTGATCTCTGCTCGTATCTTCTGAATCCCTGGATTCTTGTACTGATTATATGCTTATATCATTGATCTGTCCTGGTCCCTTCCTTATTGTTCTCTGTGTCATCTTCTTCAGCGGCACTGTACCTGGTCCTACCGATCAACGAGGTGGAGCACTTTTCGTGGGTCAGCAGCAACCCGGAGATCAAGCCCAGCATTCCGGGATAGCCTCCAGAGTTGTGCCTACTGGAGGAGAGTCTCCAGTTCGGCCCGTCCAGCCCGCAGAGCCAGATAATGGTACCTTAGTAGGCCTCATCAGAACCTTGATAGCTTCCCAGGATCGTCGAAGCGACGCCCTGCACCAGTCAGTTCAAGATGCTTTGACCCGAGGCGAACATCCAGGGAACTAGGCAGCAAACAGCTTCAAGCGATTGAACCCTCCTTTCTTCGACAGCAGCGAGGATGCGGTTGCCGTGGATGCATAGCTTCAGGATACCGAGGTGATTCTGGAAGCAGCAAGGACACCCGAGAATGAGAAGGTAGCGGTGGTACGCCTGCAGTTGTTGGACTTGGCTCGCAGTTGGTGGACGGCGCAAGCCATGGGACTAGTGGCACCCATTACTTGGGTAGTGTTTAGAGAGAGATTCCAGACGAAGTATTTCGATGCTGTGGCTCGGTACGACCTGCAGACCAGATTTACCAACTTGAAACAAGAAGGCAGAACGGTCGACAGTTATACATCGGAGTTTTCTAGACTCAGTAGGTTTGCCCCCACCTTGGTGGCGACCGAGTTTGATAGGGGTCAACGGTTCCAGCAAGGACTGTATTTGGAGATGTTGTTGGCGGTTGAGCAGTTCGAGCACCAGACGTTCGATGCAGTCTTGAGAGCAGCCAGGAGGCATGAATACACCTCTCAGAGGATCGTGGATAGGACCGGAGGTAGGAAGCGGTCCCACAGTCAGATGTACCAATCATCAGCTCCAGTCCCGTCAGCTAGGGGATTGACCATTGGAACTCCGAGGCGGGCGGCCACAGTAACGTCGGTTCAGCATTCGACCCCGACGTACCCGCAGCAGCAGAAGCAGAAGCAGACTTCCGCGATGGGATGTTCTCATTGTGGGAAGCCAGGGCATGTGGTGGCAGACTGTCGCAGGACGCAGGGATTGTGCCTGGCTTGTGGAGCAGCAGATCATAGGATAGGGGCTTACCCGAATAGGGGTGGTTCATCAGCATCCAACCCTTCTATCTCTTTGGTGAGAGGACCGGCCCCAGCACCAGTTCAGCAGCAGCAGTATCAGTCTTCGAGGCCCTTGCCGCCTCAGTCTCAGGCATTCCAGCAACAATACCCCCAGCAGTATGCACACGCCCAAGCTCAGACCCAGAATAGGCAGAGAGGTTTCCAGCAGAGGGGACCAGCAGCCAGAGGACAAGGTCAGGCCAGGATGATGGCTATGGAAGAAGAAGTTGCACCAGGTGAGGTTGTGGCAGGTACTATTCTCGTCAACTCCTCTCCAGCGTCTGTATTATTTGATTCTGGTGCATCACATTCATTTATGTCTGCACGATTCGCGACACGGATAGGATTGGAGCCCGAGTCATTATCAGTGAGGCTCAATATACTTACTGGTAATGGCCTTGTGGGAGTAGATCGAGTGTTTTCCTCGTGTCGGATCGTAGTTAGCGGTAGGGAGTTCCCCGCTAGATTCATAGAGTTTCCTATGGCAGACTATGATGTAGTCCTAGGCATGGATTGGTTGAGGAACCAGTATGCTAGGATAGACTATCATATTGGCAGGGTTGTCTTTAGTATCCCCGGCGAGCCAGAGTTTTCGTTTTCCAGAGGCACAGTTGAGCCATCTTCCCCAGCATTGCGTATGGCAGTAGCAGCAGTACAGTTACCCCGGATAGTTGAAGAGTTTCCAGATGTCTTTCCAGAGGAGCTTCCAGGGATGCCGCCAGAGCGGGAGATTAAGTTTACTATAGACTTGATTCCCGGGACAGCACTAGTATCAGAGCGAGTCTACAGGATGGCGCCTTCAGAGTTGGAAATTTTATACAAGATGATTGAAGAACTGAGGACCAAGGGATTCATCCGTGCTAGTGGATCGCCTTGGGGAGCCCCGATGCTTCTTGTGAAAAAGAAGGATGGTACGTCCAGGCTATGTGTTGATTATCGTACCTTGAATTCGGTGACAATCAAGAACAGATACCCTCTTCCGAGGATAGATGACTTGTTTGATCAGCTCAGAGGGGCTTTAGTGTTCTCGAAGATCGACTTGCGATCGGGATACCACCAGATCAGAGTCAGAAAGCAGGACATCCCGAAGACAGCATTCAGATCGAGGTATGGACATTGGGAGTTCCTTGTTATGCCCTTTGGAGCGACCAATGCGTCGGCCGTATTCATGGACCTCATGAATCACATTTTCATGCCTTACTTGGATCAGTTTGTGATCATGTTCCTGGATGACATCCTGGTCTACAACAAGAGTGAAGCAGAGCATGAGCAGCATCTCAGAGTCGTCCTCCAGACGCTTAGGGAGCATCAGTTGTACGCCAAGTTCAGTAAATACGAGTTCTGGCTCGATCGTATTTCATACTTGGGTCACATCATTACCCGAGGAGGAGTGGAAGTGGATCCCCAGAAGATTGTGGCTATCGAGTCATGGTCGGTATCCAGCTCAGTGGCAGAGGTTCGCAGCTTCCTTGGATTGGCCGGCTACTACCGGCGGTTCGTTTCAGATTTCGCAAGGATTTCAGCGCCGATGACCCAGTTGACTCGCAAGGATGTGCCGTTTGTTTGGACAGCAGAGTGTCAGGAATCATTTGAGAAGTTGAAGCAAGGTTTGATAACGGCTCCCATTCTCACCCTTCCAGATGGGACCGGAGGATTCACAGTTTACTGCGACGCTTCAGGCAGAGGATTGGGGTGTGTCTTGATGCAGCATGGGAAGGTAATATCTTATACGTCACGTCAACTACGTGATCATGAGAAGAATTACCCGACCCATGACTTGGAATTGGCGGCGGTAGTGTTTGCCTTGAAGTTGTGGAGACACTACCTGTACGGAGATAGAGTGGAGATCTTTATTGATCATAAGAGCCTGAAGTATATTTTCACCCAGAAGGACCTTAATATGCGGCAGAGAAGATGGCTCGAGCTACTGGTGGACTATGATGTGGATTTGCAGTATCATCCCGGAAAGGCCAACGTTGTAGCAGATGCGTTGAGCAGGAGAGCCGGAGTTTATTTTCTGACGGCACAACCAGAATTATTGGCAGATCTTCAGAAGATAGGAATTGAAGTGGTTCTTCCAACCAGCGTGGCATTGATGGCCAGCCTACAGGTTCAGTCCAGCATAGTTGAGAGAATTCGGGTGGCGCAGTCAACAGATTCTAAGATCCAGCGACTCAGAGCAGAGTATGAAGCAGGAAGAAGGCCAGAGTTATGTATCCATGAAGATGGTACACTTCGGTACGGCACTCGTCTTTGTGTACCCAGTGGAGATATCAGACAAGAAGTCATGGTAGAAGCCCACAGTTCATAATATTCTATTCATCCGGGTGGTACGAAGATGTACCGTGATATTCGTCAGCATTTCTGGTGGAATGGCATGAAGAGGGAGATAGCCCGGTTTGTCTCTCGGTGTTTGGTTTGCCAACAGATTAAAGCTGAACATCAGAGGCCCGCTGGACTTCTTCAGCCCTTACCGATCCCAGAATGGAAATGGAAACATATAACCATGGATTTCGTGACCGGATTGCCCAGGTCTCCGGCCGGCAGAGATGCTATTTGGGTAATTGTGAACAGGCTTGCCAAGGTGGCACACTTTCTTCTATTCAGAGTTGGGCAGTCGACGGCGCAGTTAGCATAGATGTATCTCAGGCAGATCGTCAGGCTTCACGGTGTGCCACTCAGCATCACCTCGGACAGGGATTCAAGATTCACATCACACTTTTGGCACAGCTTGCAAAAGAGTTTGGGGACTCGCCTTCAATTCAGCTCAGCATATCATCCGCAGACGGATGGTCAATCAGAGCGCACAATCCAGACCCTTGAAGATATGTTGAGATCCTGTACCCTTGACTTCGATGGTTCATGGGAGAATCATCTGCACCTGGTGGAATTCTCGTACAACAACAGTTATCAGGCCAGTATCCAGATAGCACCTTTCGAAGCTCTTTATGGCAGGAAGTGCAGATCCCCGCTAGCATGGGACGATGTCGGGGAGAGGCAGATGCTCGGACCCGAATTGATTTCCCAGACGGTTGAAGCGGTCAGGAAGGTCAGAGATCACCTCCGAGTTGCCCAGGACCTCCAGCGCCATTGGGCCGATGCTCATCGGCGTCCCTTAGAATTTGTTGTCGGCGACCATATATTCCTTAGGATCTCATCTAACCGCGGTGTCATTCGCTTTGGCGTGCGGGAAAAGCTTAATCATAGGTATATAGGGCCGTTCGATATTCTAGAGCGAGTAGGAGATGTATCCTATCGTCTTGCTCTTCCGCCGTCGCTACGTGAGGTGCATGATGTATTCTATGTGTCCTAATTACGACGGTATATTTCGGACCCGAGCCACATCCTAGACCATTCGGAATTGGTTGTTGGTACCAACCTTTCGTATGAGGAGAAGCCCGTGTCTATATTGGACCGGAGGGAGAAGATACTCAAGAACAAGACTATTAAATTAGTCCGTGTTGCTTGGGGTCATCACTCTCTAGGTGAGTCAACGTGGGAGCGTGAGGACGACATCCGATCGTGATATCCCTACATGTTTGACTCGTGAGGTATAATGTCTTTCTTATGCCTTACGTTTTCCCTTCCTTGCTTGCATTGAATGATTGTATGATTGAACTGCTTAGTGTAACTTGCCTGTGCTTAATATAGCTTGTCGCGACAATCTCTAGCTCCTTGATTAAATTCCGAGGACGGAATTCTTTTAAGGTGGGTAGAGTTGTCACCCTCATTTCTCGTATTTCCTGTATTTCGTATTTATACTCGTATCTGAATTTTGGCATATATTTTTATTTTTCTTAACTTGTGGAATTTCGGTATTACTCGTATTTTGGGTTTTGACATGGCTCGGTTTTAATTGGATTGGGTTTGGTTTGGTTTAATGTGTATTGGAACACCTTAGCCTATACTCCACCCTTAACACACTACATCCCACCCTCTTTAAAACTCCACCAACTTTTTCTCTCTCCTCATAAACCTCCATTAATTTCTTCTTCTCCTTCCTCTACACAACACTCTTTTCCTTCCTCTACACAACACCCACCCATAGGCAAGTGCACCTTGCCACCACATGAGAACCCTATTTTATTTGTCCATTTGCTAGTTTAGGACATGGTGATCAACATTAGAACTTGGTATTTTGTGATTTGAAGTCTCCATTGTTCTAGATCTAAGTTTTCGTCTATTTTCGGTTTTGCATGGTTTTGATCTATTTAAGTTGGACTTTTATGGGTTTTGATGTTTCCATGTGGAAGAGAGTTCCATTCCACCCTGGTTGGAACTTTGAAAATCCGGATTTGGAGTTCGGATGGCCAAGTTGTGATGCCTTGAAGTTTTGGGAGCCATTGGAGCTTCTTCTCAGCCATGGAGAAGAAGACCCTTTCCCTGCGTGCGTGCCTTTGCGCGTACGCAGCTCTCCTGCGTGCGTGACTTTTGTGCGTATGCAGCTCTCCTGCGTGCGTGACTTTTGTGCGTACGCAGCTCTCATGCGTGCATGCTTTTGTGCGTACGCAGCTCTCATGCGTGCGTGCCTTTGCGCGTACGCAGCTCTCATGCGTGCGTGCTTTTGCGCGTACGCAGCTCTCATGCGTGCGTGCTTTTACGCGTACGCAGCTCTCAGGCGTGCGTGCTTTTGTGCGTACGCAGCTCTCCTGCGTGCGTGACTTTTGTGCGTACGCAGCTCTCCTGCGTGCGTGCTTTTGTGCGTACGCAGCTCTCATGCGTGCGTGCTTTTGTGCGTACGCAGCTCTCCTGCGTGCGTGCCCTCGTGCGTACGCTGCTCCCCTGACCCCTTGCTTAACCCATTGGCTCTTGGAGTATTGGTTTTATTTCTCGACTTGGTTTCTCTTTTTGTGGATTTGCTTTTCCTGAGATCTGTTCAACACAGCACTACTATCTTGACCCGACACGGCCTAACACGGTTTTCAAGTAATTGTTTATGACTAGTACGATTCTCGGGATTTTCTATGGATTATGATTCTAGTATTTTCTGATCTCTTGCTAGTGACCCAGTGGGGTGCACACCTAACTTGTAACTTGTATTTAATCCTTGTGACTTGATTACTTGATAGTGGCCCGTGGCGGCGCACTCCTGACTTGTAGCATGACTTGATAACTTAACGCTATTGCGACGGCTAACTTAACTTGACCTGCCTTGATGCCGTGGATAGTTCTTTCTTGCTTGCTTGTTAAATCCACTTGTCTTGTCTTGCATCATGTCTAGGATGGAACTCCTGAGTACCATGGTCAGGAGTACCTATTAAAATGGATTAAGGTTAATAACTAGAATAACACAGTAGTCATGAAGTGATGACACAGCTACAGGCAATCCCGTTACCTGGGCGCTCTTGGGATCTGTAGCCTGCCGACGAGTAGGACGCATTTCCAGCACACTGTCATGTGTTGCACCTTCTAAGTCACCTAAGGGTACATGCGTTCCTGGACGATGTACCCACCTGAATTTAACCCCTAATTTTTGACCTGGGTAACCTGGATGGTCTGCAGGGCTTGTGGCTGTGGAATAATCTCATTGCATCTTGTTAGTAATTATGCCTGTGATAACCCTAGTTAGTTAAAGTAGTAAGCCGTAGAATCTGCTTGGCCGTGATTGATTGAATGAGGTATAACCAGTCTAGCCATGTCTTGATCCAGTACAAGATTGCTTCCTGTCTTAATTTCTTACATTATTATCTTGCCGATAAATGGTGGGAAACCAAGTTCTGTTCAGGTGAAGGGTTACAATCCCGGTCCTTGTTTGGTTTACGGGTTGTAACCTGGTTATCGGAATAGTTCTATGGTTATCTCGTCGTATATCATCCTGACATATTTTCGTAAATTTTTGTTACTATTAGACTTTCTTGTGCTAATTGTTGGCTTTTGTTCTTATTTCGTGGCCCCCTTGTGGCACTTGCTCTTTCTGGGGTTGACCCAGCTGGTTTTGTGTGGCCAAATTTCAGAGCAGCTTCCGAGGATCTACCAAGCTTCCAGCCCAATGGTAACAACTAGACGGAACCCGGGCCAAGAGTGGGTTTTCCTTTTTGTCTTGTCCACTTCATTGTAAAACTATTCTTTTGAGGCGTTTAGCCGACGAGCACCTGTTAGCTCGATGCACTTTACTTACTGTCTGCCTACGGGCTGTAACATGATTGACAGATCCTAGGGTTGATCATGTATGACTAAACTCTTGCTAGTCCTGATATTTTGTAACGACTAGCTTCATGATCAGCTGAATATGTAATGTTTGGGACGCCTTACTATTGTATATTTAATGATCATACTTCTTGTAACCTTTTACTTACTTGCTTGTGATTGAGACACTAGGCTTGTTCATGACCTTAAGAGACTGTTGGCTTGTAGATAAACCCTCATATATCTTGACAGCCGTGACCGTATATCGAGGTGGTTTCCATTTCAATATACGTAGCTGGCTATGTCTGCCCCCGCTCTCCAGTATTCTGGTTCTGGGGCGTGACAGGTAGTAAGATACTAACCTATACATACGTTACCTACCAAAATACCTAAGTAAAGTGGACGTTTAGTCCATCTTACGGCCCATTACCGATATCTTGAATATTTCAAGATACGCAATGGTACGGCGCGATACCGGCGCCCTACAACCCCGATTTCCACTCGGGAGCCTACCCGCAAAATCTAATTCACGTATTCTAACTCCACGCCAAGTTTTATCTCATTCCGATACTCCGAGCTCCGTTTTGCTCTCTAACTCGACTTCTCCTAAAAACTCCCCTTTAGCCCTTATTCTAATTCTCCTCCTTAACTCTTCCTCTAACTTCTTCTTCTAACCTCTTCTTCATATTTCTCCTCTAATTCTTCTTCTAACTCCTCCTTCCTATTCCTCTACTAATTTTTCTAACTTCTTCTAATTTCCTTCTCCTCTGACTCTTTCTAATTCCTTACTTCTTCTAACTTCTTTTCTTCTACTTCTTCTTATTTCTTCTATCCTTTGCTTAACCTTCTTCTCATATTCTCTTCTAATCCTACTATCTATCAAAATATATATATATATATACATATATATATACACACATATATATATATACATATATACATATATATATATAGGACTAAGGGGGGTTCAATAGGGGTGAAAGGGGCAAAT
>JANAVB010031219.1:4233430-4379894 GCA_029216955.1 Iris pallida
CAGCTAAACAGCCAACAAATACTCTAGTAAGAAGGGCATCATTTGGTTGAAGTTGATCAGTCATTACTTCAAAGTGATTGAGATATTGACTTGGAGACATGTTGCCATCAAACAGCATAATAGTAGGGGGTTTGTATTTAGTAGAAAATTGGACCTATTTCCATTCTATGGGATAGGGCTGTTTGATTCCAAGCTTCTGCAGGCCATTCTTCTGTTTGAAAGCTTCAAATTGAGTGCATAAAAGTTTTACGGCCTCATTGGTATCTCCTGTTGATTGCGAAGTAGTGGATTGATTCAATGTGTTAGGAGGGGGTACCGTATGATAACTACCACCCCTGTACCAGATTGACTTAGAATAGCCTACACAGGAATAGAAGCAGTATGAGGAGATTGTACCCCCATATCAATATTGGTGGGAACTTGTGTTGTCACAGGTTCTTGAGTCGGAATCAGATTCGCGATTGGTGGAACTGTATGTTGTGCCATAATCACAGCATGCATGTCTGCCATCATCTCAGCCATGTTCTTCAAACTAGCCTCCAAAGCAGCAATTCTCTGCTCATGACTGGAAGAAGTGGAGGTATCTTGATCTTCTGTGACGGCATAAGCAGTCACTTCTCTAACCCTTGAAGACGAGCTAGTAGAAAGAATGGTCCTTTCAGAACTTTCACTGTCAGCATCAAAGTCACATAAAGAACTACCCCCAGAATAAGTGATAGGGATATCTTTTTGACTGAAGGAATCTTGGTTTGAATCAAGAAGATTCATTTGACCGATTGTGTCTTGGTCGGAAGATTCCTTTGGCCGATTATTTTTTGGCTTCTTGATCTAGTATATTGATATACTCCTTCATTGGATTCATGAATCCGATCTAAGTATTGCTGACTAGGATTGCGGGATGCATTACGTCTTGGACGTTTTCTACCCTAGTGCTTCGAGATGTCATATTGACAGGAGCAAAGAGTAATTCATCTTCGTCTACTAGGATTGGTTCAGGAGTCTTAACAATTCAAACGGTCAAAGATGGACCGCTTGGCTGACTGACAGCAACATTTAATAACAACTTTATGATGGTTGTTGCAATGATGTTCTTGTTGTTGGACAATCGCTGGATGGGATGGATTTGCAACATTCCGCTTCTGTATTAAGAGTTCACGGAGGTCACTAACATGACGAGAAGAAGTTGCAGGAATGTAGTCTTTGATGATATTCGGGACATGGTTCTTGTTCCTGAGGTGTCTTGTACCTTGAGTGTACAAGGACGTGCTAAGCTGGTTAGCATAAGTCACAGGATCTTTTACCTCAGCATTCTTCCTCTGGTGCAAGTTAGCAACTGGTGCAGGTTACGTTTTGTGTCTTCCCGAAGTTGACCCTGACTGGCACCTGTTGATATAGGTGCGCAAGTCTGATGGAGGAGCTACTTGTGCATCTACTTGAGATGCTAGTAGTTTGCCCCGTTGGGATCTTGAAATACATATGGTTGGTAGATCCTGCCCTGATCTCTTTGGAGTAGGCATAATACCTTTTTGCATGGAAAGTTTACTCTGAATAGAACCCATCTTCCTGACAGAGATTTGGTTGTCTCTGTTAAGGAGAGAAGTACTTTCCACCCAGTCAACGATTCGAGCAGAATGAGGAAAATCTAAAGAGCATTTTTCTTGATTTAGTGGCTTCTCACTAAACTTATGGTTTGGTGGCAAAGAGAGAATCACTAAACAGTGCTTCTTTTTACATTGCGCTAGTGCAGAAGTACGTGCAGGTTGCGCCAGGGTATGAACCTGCGCAAGTTGTGCCGGAGAAAAAACATACGCAAGTTGCGCCGGAGATGAAAAGGCCAAAGGGCGCTTTCCTTTGTTTTGGACAGCAGTGTGTCGAGACAGAGTCTCCTTTGATTTCAGGGTCGGAGAAGTAGAGGGATTAGCCAAAAGGCTGTTTCCCTTAGGTTGTGCCAAAGAAGTGATGGACGCAAGTTGCGCAGAAGCAAGAACAAATGTAGGTTGCGCCAGAGAAGAGAAGGCCAAGGGACACTTTCCCTTGTTTTGGACGGCAGTGTGTCGAGACAGAGTCTCCTTCGATTTTAGAATTGGAGAAGTGGAGGGATTACCCAAAAGGTTGTTTCCCTTAGGTTGCGCCGAAGCAGTGATGGGCGCAAGTTGCGCAGAGGCAGGAGATTGCGCCACCGAGGACTTAGGAGTCCAAACATAGCGCTTCTTGCTCTTAACAGCGGTAGCAGTGCACTTGGCACCCCCAACATTGATTATGGTCTTGTAGGCTGTCTGGTCGACTTGAACGACCAGGGTCTTCTGCGTCTTGCCGATTTACACGGTATCACATTGAGTTATCACTTTCTCGTCGGAGGAGAAAGTCGTCCCCAGCAGAGTCGTCATTTTGTTTGCAAAGAACAAAAGTTTTATTACAAACTAAGAAAAATAGTACAGGAGTACAATTGAATTCTAGGGAAGTACAACTATAGGAATATGATCAGAAGACGATCACTTTATCCCTTGGATGATGTAATATCGAAGACACGAGCCTCTGGAGGATGCAACAGCACTTTAGCAGAAGATTATGATCACTCTTTATGCTTTGAGATTGATTTGAAACTCTATTTATAGAGTTCTTGAAATAACTGTTTAGCAGTTATTCTGGGTTGCGCACGCTTCAGGTTGCACGCCTCCTGTTTACTTGCACAAATGATTGCACTAACTGCTGTGGACGCGTGACATCGTTTGATTGAGATACGCATGGTCGTGAGCAGTGTAGTGGGCACATTCTGCGAAGTTAGTGGCTTGCGCACCACGTCACTCTGTCCTGAACACCATTTGATCACCTTGCACGTGCTTTATCAGGTTGCGCGTGGGCACAACGTAACAACCTGCGCAAGCGGTTTTTACCAACTGCTGTAGACGTGTGGCATCGTTTGATTGAGATACGCGTGGTCGTGGGTAGTGTAGTGGGCACGCTATGCGAAGTTGATGGCTTGCGCGCCACATCACCCTGTTTTAAAATAAGAGTTGATCAAGTGGTGCCAATTTGTCAGGCTGCGCATAGGCGCAACTCAACGACTGGCGCCTTTGACTAGGTTGTGTTGTATTGTTTAATCCTCGCGCCATACAGTGACTTGTACGAACCAGCTGTTAGCATTAATTACATGCTGACAAAATCTTCTCGAGTGCCGCGTTGTGCAGGATTCGAATAGATTTTCCTTAATCTCAATGCTGTCAGTTGTCAGATAATGATGATGCCGTTACAGATTTTCAAGAAAGTGTGCCACGTGGCTCTCGCACAACCTGACTTCTGCGCAACCTGACGCTGGCGCAGTCTGATGCTGCGCAACTTGATTGTTTGGCGCAATACAATATTTTGGCGACATCTAATGGTTAAACACTTTAATGGGTGGCGCATCTTAATTTTTAGGCTCTACACTCATAGGATTTATAAATTACATAGAGTTATTGTATGGACATCCCGTGGGACATTTGAGAGAGAGTGCACCAACAATATCGAATTACGGAGACAACATCAGAGTTTGCGGAACATAATCAAGAGTTAAAGAATTCAGTCGAAGTTGAAGGACGTAAAGCCGTGCTCTGATACCATTATGTCGCGTCCCGGTCCCTTAGGACCGATCGTCCTCGCTAAGGCATGAGCCTAGATTGCACTCACGCAAGGCGGATTCCATAACGGTCGATTACAGGCTAAGCGACGGGATCGTCGCACGGAAGTCCCAAGCAGAAACATTGATTAATACCAGCAGAAAGTTAGAACAAAAACACAAGTCAGGCAAATAGCTCTTTATTGATATTGAAACAAAGATTACATAGGTGGGCACGAGGCCAAGATTACAATCACTCAAGCTCACTTTTCTGTATGATTATAAGTCACTCAACTCTCTCTCATCTCTCAATACAATTTGACGAACCAGCGGATGCTTCAGGTAGACGATGTCCATACATTATGTTTCGTATAAGTCCAGACTCCATGCGGCCGTACACCTCGGAACGCCAAGGAACTCCATGTCTCGACGCATCCTAGCGAGCTCCGCGCCAACGAGCTTCTACCTGTTCCTGCACATGAAAACTGTGTGGGTGCTAGTACTCAATTGTACTGGTGGAGTGAGCTCCTCGTCCACCCATACAAAACCGACACGTTCATTTACTTTGTGCAACATAACTCTTATGATTGTCTTTCTATTCTTGCCTTAGGTTCGATTCTAGGACTAGACTCTTGGCCTATTTTGTTTCTCTAGGCCATTCTCGTGCTTGCAACGTTAACTTATCAAGTCGTGCTCGCCTTCGGCCCATACTCAGAGACGCAACTACACGATAGTACCAAATTTTCATGTTAACGTACTACAAGTCCATTGTGCTAACATCGTGGTCGTATCATAAACTCTTCTCGTGTGTCCATATTGAGGCCGTGTCTCGTAACTCAGTGTGACTTAACCATATTGCCGCCTCGCGGCCCTTGCTGCTTTAATCATCAACTGACTCAATCAAGATATATGAACTAAGTGTCACTTAATCAACTTTGCCTTACAGCACTTCCCGACTTAAATTCAAAATGAGTCAAATCCAACTTATGCAACTCTATGCCAACAACTTAATACTCGACGCTACATCCCGTGCCGAAGCACGGTGTCTTCGTTGCAACCAAATCTTAGGCCCAAACATTGTGTTTTGATCGTGCACACATTCAACTCGACTCATTGATACCGTGCACACAATACTCGACTCAATCCAAAGGCATGCACGCAGATCGCCGCTGTATGCCGACTTATCTATATGAAATAGTCACTAGCACAACAAGCTATTTTGGATACATTAGCTTTGCTATTCGGGGCTCTTTCAACGCAAGTAGCGATCCCCGCTGAAAGTCCCCGAATAACCTGAGCGGTACTCCCAGCTCGGATAAGACCCGTGTTTCCCCTAGGACGAAACAGTCCCGTGGCCCCGGGTTGTCGCTCAAGGAAACTTTTCCTTGTCGACAAGTTGTCCATGACCATGCAAGACTCGACTCGAAGTAACGTCTTATACAGTCATTCTTCTTCTAGTGTTACCATCTTTTCAGGACCATGTTCAAGACTTCTAATATTTGAGACCGTCTCGACGACCCATGGTCGCGAGTATTCTTCCATGTTGCCTTATCATTTTACTCAACTCAGGCACGACTATTTGATAGCCCTTTTTCTAAACTCCATTTGAATCAACCGTGGCTTGTGCCTTAAAACACTAAGTCTGTGACATCGTATCTTAATCCAACTTGTGTTCTATGCGACAATACCGTCCAAGACATACTTTATATGACGGGCCTTGAGATCGTAGGACTATATGGTTATGACAACCGCAGAAAATATAGGACAGTGCTTAGAAAGACTTCGATAGCCTAGCATGACTTTGTCTAACTTAATCGTGCAACAACTTGACGAGCGAAGCCTGCGTCAAGCCTTGCATCGTGGGAATGTGTCGTGCACGCGTTTGACTTTGAAAAACCAAGTTCTTTGGGTGCCTAAACTTATGCCACAAGCTGTGCGATGCAACTTAACCCGTGTGGCAAGCAAATGCTATGCCAAGCCTTAGACGTTGGAACCGTGCATGTCTTATCAAGCATTTACGCGGGCGACGCCTATGACTTAGCCTAATTCATAGCTTCATGGCGAGGACCAACTTTTCTTCTCCCAAGCCACGGGACGAAGGACCGAGTGTCATTTTGAAAGCCATCGTGCAACACTTCTAAGCCGACCGTGGGATATTTTTTCATGTTCTAACTCAGTTTAACCCAAGTTGGGATTATTCCCTTAGCTATGTGGATTCGTCTCTTTTTATTATCAAGCATACGCGTGTATTTAAAAACTTTCTTCTTATTAGTATGAAGGCCAAGATGAGGCAAGTTCACCGAAGCCACCCACCTGAGCGAGAAGTTGCCTCAACCGAGCGGGTCTTCGAGCAACCGTTGCATGGCTAAGTCCAAACGTCGTTGGCATTTTGATTCCTCTGATTGACTGAGGGGATGGGGCACTACACCAGGGTCTCTAGTTGTTGGAAAGATTGTTGGTATTGAACAGTCTGAAATATGAGAGTAGCAAATAAGATATGTTGTATTTGTAGTTGTATAATATATAACTTAGGGTTTAATCATACCAAATTAGATATCTCATCAACAAAAGCACGCAAACTAGAATCGTCGATGGCTTTGCTTTTGAACATGGGTTCCTCATATTCCTATTCTCTGTTTACCATGCGAGGAGACCCCTACCATTTCCTATAAGTGTAGTCACCCAAATCTGCGTAACGTAGGAGAAAATTAACAAAATTTATTTACTATGTTGCAGAAATTGAGTAAGTCATAATTGTCAAAAAATTTACTTACAATCATCCGGAGATTGGATTATCGGAGACATGCC
The DNA here is from genome assembly GCA_029216955.1 of Iris pallida. Classification (NCBI taxonomy): domain Eukaryota; kingdom Viridiplantae; phylum Streptophyta; class Magnoliopsida; order Asparagales; family Iridaceae; genus Iris; species Iris pallida. The sequence continues at coordinate 4,239,834 of JANAVB010031219.1, forward strand.
CCTTATGCTATAATTGTCCAATCGACTATTCCATTTACCAATTTTAGCATTGATTCTACTTATTGTATTGGATGGAGCATAACTGATTGATGGCAGATCATCCGAAATTATTTGCCTCCTTCTGAATTATCGAAGAACACGATCTCCCGGATGGTACATTGTATACCGATCGAATATGGTATACGATCTATGCATACTAAACCAATATGACAATATTTTTATTTCTGGATCATCATCTTTAATTGTATATGGTGCCCATGCCACCTATTTAATGACAATATATGAATAACTACAATACTTTAAATTCAATAATCAAATAATTAAATCATTACCTTATTATACTGTAATGTATCAAATTGTTCATGATAAAGTGAGACAGCCTTGTATTGACAATGTTGTTAATCTACAACATCCGTGGACCAGCACATAGCAACAGCAAAGACTCCATAATCATTAGTTACGCTGGTAACCGGTCTACCAATATAGAAGTGCTCGTACGACCAAACCTACAGTAAATACAATAAAATAAAAATTCAGTACACAGTAAATACAATGAAATACAAATAAATTTTATTCTTACCTGAACTAGTGACATACATCTACAAATACTCTTGTGAGTCTTCATGTTAACAAATTCAGTCAACATTGCGTAGAGAAATGATAAAACAGCAGCTCCCCATGCATGACTAGTGAGTTTTGTCAAATCAGCTAAAAATGGTAGAAGTCGCACATTGACCGTATTTCCATTTACGTCGGAAAAGAAAATAGCGCAACATAAACCGAGCAAGTACGCTCTAGTACACTGAATAATCTGAAAATAGAAAAACAAATATTTACTAAATATTAAATCAATCCTTAAAAATATTACCAATTAAAATACATACTCGTATCTCATCTACGTCAACCGCCTCGTTGTCCATAGTGCGATCTAAATCCATAAAGTTCCCACGAAGCCATGAAAATGTGACAAAACTGCTACCTCCCATATCCGGTAGAGGCATAATCCTGAGATAGGAGGTAACCAGATCAGATGGAGTAGACTGTTGATTGAAATATATTGGGTCACCTGTAATAGGCAATCCCAATATGTTTGCCATATCACATAACATGATCGTCATCTCCCCCACTAGAAGTTAAAAAGTGTTGCGTTCGGGCCATCAACGCTCAGCAAGACTTACAATAAGATGAACGTTGTGAATGAGAAATTTAATTTGGTCTAAGTATTGAAACCGAAAAAAATGCACCAAGGCCTTTTGGACGGCATTTAACACCCACGTGGTATATCGTCTCTCTTTCCGCCAATTTTCATGCTCTCAGAGACGTAATTGCAGATCATGATCGTATAACTATTAATAATTTTAAAAATAGACATTTTAATTATATTAGACATCTACTAACTAAAATTGACATTTACACAATTTAACTAACTAATAAATGATATAAGACAATATATGAAACACTAGACAATCGAGCTAATATATTATTTATTAAATTTATTCTGGTAAAAGAAATTACCTTTCCGCTAAATATTTTATCAGATATATGATTTTTACGTTGCTTCTTAATTAACTCCGTAATCGTCCACCGGGGATACGACCATCATTTTCGTTAGCCATCTGCAAGTAAAATTAATTATTAACACAGAACATATATAAACTATAAATATAAGAATAAAAAAGAGAAAGAATGCATACCTACTGTCCGAAATGAGAAGAGTGTTGGGGGCTTTTGTTGGCTGAGTGTGAGGGTGCGATCGTGGAGAAGAAAGGGGGAGAGGTCATTTATACATGGGAGAGTAGTCACGGTTTGAAAAAAAAAAAATAAGCAGCCACCCCAAACCCATCAAAAGAAATTGTGGGCGTCCGCAATTTCGTGGTGGTGGCAAGAGGTACCGCCAACTGAGTTTGCTTGGAGAACACCCCCCCCCCCCCCTCTCAATCCGCCAACTCTAGTGGAGGCCCCTTCTTGTATATGAAATTTTGAAAAATTTGTCCCTTTCTTCGTAATAGAGGGAAACTTCATCCCTCTGCATACAAAAATTTGTTTTATTAATCCTCCACTCACTCAAAACCTCCAATCCAAGCAAGAGTTATTAAACACCCCCCACTTAACTCTCCCTCCAATCCAAATAAGGTTCTATGTATTTACTCTATTCCCCTCACTCTACTCCCCGTCATTTAACCCTACTTAACTCTGCTTATTCCCCCCCCCCCCCCCCCCCCCAATCCAAACCGACCCTAAAAGAAGAAGCAGTAGCCCCTGCTCATTTCCGGCGCCGCCGGGCTTCGCGCCTGCCGACGCTCGCTGCCGTCGTCCGCTTCCTGCACCGCCCCGAAGGAGGACGAGGCGGAGGAGGAGGAGGAGGAGGCGTTGAAGGAGGAGGAGGAGGCTGCAGAGGAGGAGGAGAGGGATGACGAGTCCCGGTGGGCCGCAGAGGAGGAGGCGACGGAGGAGGAGACGACGGCAGAGGTGGTGGCCCTCGGCCCTAGCCGTGACATTGTCGGGTTCGAAGAAGAAGACGACGCCTTTAAAAATAAGACTGCAACTAAGTTGGCAGTCCTACGTTATGTTTGGACTACCAACATACTTACTAGAAAAATTTGGACTAGCCCCAAGTAAGGAATGGGGATGGCAAAATTGTATTTTTTTTTAAAAAAAAATTGGACTAGCCCCTAGCAAAAAATGGTGTGCCCTTAGAATTAGCGAAAAAAATAATAATAATAAAGATAACAAATTTTAATTAAGTTTTTGCAAAATCTATGTTTATGAGTATACAACTATATCTTTCACGAAGATTAATGTTTCAGGAGTTTGTTTCTTATTTTTGCAATACTTGTAACGAAAATTTATTGTTACCCTTCTTTCCATCGAGAGCTGCTTTAACTATGTGCTTATGTTATATTTAACAAATATTGAGAATAACAAAAAAGACAGTTAAAAACAAATACTTAGTTTAATACAAATTTAAATTTGATGTTGAATAATACAACATTAACACCTAGGAGAATTATTTTATCTTATTAGAATTCATTCATCCATCATAGGCTGTCCGTCCTTGTCCCTCCCTGATTCGGTGTTCCAACCATATCCCCCACCTAATGACATGTAGGCTCCATTGATAAAATCAATAAAATATCCATGTCATAAAGGAGGGACATAATTAGGATACCGAATCAAGAACAGCTAATCTGGCCCCCCTTTAGAGTGTTGATATAGTCAGTTTCAAGCAAAGAAGAGCAAATACCATCGACTACTATCGACAGGCAAATTAGCATATGCATTTCTTAAAAATAAATCATCAACAGCAAGCAACTAGGTTTGAAAGATAAATATACGGAAATGACTATTAACTAAACTAAAGTGATATTTAATAATAGGGTCTCACATAATAGTCGATATTAGTGTTTGGATTTCCAGATTGTCCAACATTACTATTTAGACTCCAAATTACTGTTCACTAGTCTACATGAACAATAATTTGAAGACCTAAATACTAACGTTAGACAATTTAGAAACCCAAACTCTAATATCAATAAACTCTAATACCAATATTATTTGAGACCGTATTACTAAACTACCAAAAACTAAACAACTAATAAATATATGGAGAGAGAGATACATACCATAATATACCAATTGTGAACAAAGGAAAAACTATTCCCTTCTATCTAAATTTCTAGAAACCTGAAAATTATTTTATATATAACAAGCTTTACAAGTGGGAAATAAGGGCAATGAAGTAACAAGTGAGAGGATCCCTTCTTCTTTTTTTCCTACGAGACTCAGTAGCCGACTGCGTTTTTAGTCCCCTATCACCTCGGAGGTTCCGATGCAGGATTGCTCAAAGCGGGGGGATTGGAGGAGATTGATGGTAGAGATCCATTCTCCTGTGGCGGCGAAGTCCCCCATTTCGCTTCTCCTTCGGACGGTTCCACCACATGGACTCCACCGTCGCTCATCCCCAATGCTATCTGATTTGGCTCCGAGGGGTGGGCGGCGATTGCCATCGGGTGGACAGAGCTGCACCACAGGAGAAAAACAGCGCGACAATGTCAAACCATTCAAGGACAAGCTATTAGTTTTAGCCGAAATTAAGCGGTAAAGCCGTGGCTAGCAACAAGGGTACGGTATCTTACCCAGCAACAGAAGAGGTTAAATAGGAAGATGGTGCTATCCGGCATCGGAGCATCAGGTTGTGCGCATCAAAAACTCCTACTGCACCATCACAGAACCCAGCATATACTAACAGACCATCACATGAGTAGATAGCACAAGATATGGGTGCAGATAGGGCATCTCTTGGAGACCACTGCAGTAGAAGGGAGAGAGTCATGTTCAAAAAGAAAATCGAAACTGCCCAGAAATAATGTCTTGCCAAGTAGAAGCCAAGGAAAACTATTGTCAAGGAGATTCTTCAGTAAGTGCATTGCTTTAATAGTTTAATATAAGGGAAATGTCTAGGGCACTACAACAATTAATAGGGGACAACACACTTTTGGACTGCCAACAGTCCTTAGCAGGACTGCCAGAATTTTGGCAGTCTTAGAACTGCCATGTGTTGCCTCCTAGTAATCGTTGTAGTGCCCGTTAACATTTGCGTAATATAATAAACTCCATGATGACGCCATCTTATATTATAATTGCTCAGTTATATCAAAGATTCAAAATATATTAGAGTGAATACCACGTAGAAAATATACGAAAAATATCAGGGGAAAACATCAATCAGCATGATAGAGGGTACAAAGAAACATCAACCAATCGAATTTTCGCATCTATTGAAGCATATATGCTCAAATGATGCAGCAACTAACAGTTCTCTACAAAAATAAAAGCAGCTTACACATAAAAGTGAATTCAAGGTCTTCATATAGCTTACAGGCCACTGTATAACAAGTTCTGCATCATACAGTTTTTCTTCGGGTAACTTAGTTTAGAAAAGGCACAATTTTTATTTGGGTAACTTGTAGAAAAGGCCTTAAATGTTTTATTCATTTTAGCTCCCAACATACCCCATCCACATCCCCACCTTTGTTTCTTGAGAATATTGGTCCCTGCCTTCAATTTTGGACTTGCAAATTTAATTTAGGGTGTAAAATTAACAAGTTATCCCCAATCTATATGAACTCTAGAAAGATGTTACAAAATTGAAATTTTAACCCCTTCAAAAGTAGCATCCTGCATAAGCTTTCCACTTTTTTTTACCCGGATGCTCGACTGCCACCTGTAGGCATAGAACCAAAACTAAAAGAGCAACTGCAAGTTTCCTCCCAATCTACTTCTGTTTGTGGTTGGCACCACAGTCATCAAAAGACTACTTCACAAAGAAAAAGAAACAGTCAACGAGGATAACCAACAAACATACTCCCTCAACTAGCGCCGGACTCAGCTCCTTCCCCAAACTATCTCAACAACCTCCGCCCCTTTTTTTACCTCCTCTGGCTGCCATATCTTCGTAAGAACTGCCTCCAAGTCCTCCTCAACCAGGTACCCAAACGGATGTCCGCGTGTCTGCCGCTGCCACCACCGGAGGATTGTCTGGTGAGCTCGTTGGCCTCCAATAAGGCAAATCCAGACAGGAAATGGCAAAGAGGGCATGAGTGTTAGACTTGAGGCGCATGTCAATGCATTGCGAGTGGAAGGCTTGGCAGCAACAAGTAAAGAGATGGAGCTCCTCAAGGGTTCAAATATGGAGAGAAAATAATTGTAGGACTTGGTAGCCACGGAAAAGAAGGAGAGAGAAGCCAATGACGTTTTTAGGATCTTGATTAGATGATGATGATGATGATGATTATGATAATGAACTGGAGGAAGAGGAAAAGGAGAGATGGTGGGTACAGGAGAGCAGTACGAGGAGGTAGATCGAGGAGATGACAACAATGGAGAAGGCTAAGATTGTGATAAGGATGAGGATGCTCAGGTTGTATGAAGGATGAAGGGTATCACTGGCAATTGCCTCGCCTTCTGTATAACAAACGTGTTCAGGGAGAAGATGGGGGGCTGTCTTTATTTTTAATTTCAGAATTCTCTTACAATGCATTTTAAATTTGATTTTGTTCCGAAAACTGGGATAATTTCGTCCTTTGACACCCATAAATTAATTGTTCAAGTCAAGACTGGACAACATGGATTAATAACTTCCAAAGTAAAAGTTGAAAAGTGCAATTTGTAAACAGAAAGATGTAGACGGTGAGGAACTAACCGTTCGTAAACATTCAAGTTTGCTGTCATAGATAGACAATTGGCTTTCATGGACAACTAAAATATGTGTCTGATCATTGTGGAACTGAACCCTGGTTTCTCCAACTAATGGGGCTGCACGGCCAGCTGGTGCCTGAATAAATCGTGATTTTCTCTTCTCCCATCCATCAATGCTCCAAACACACAGCTGCAAAAATCAGTACTGCGTTAAGAAAAAATATTATAGTAAACAATATCACAAACCTAATACACATGCAAGAAAATAAATGCTGGTATTGAACTTAAATAGTATTACGATAGGAAGGGGACATCTGCATAATCCAAGAATCAATAACTTAAGGAAATTTTGACATCTAATTCTAGTTACATTTTGGAATAATGCTACTTGTTAAAAGCACTTGGACAAGCTACCAACCCAACTGCTTTTTGACAATACTATCAACCCAACTGTTAATGAAGGCTAGATATAGAAAAGCTGGGAGTCATAAATTTCTGCACTCAATATACCTGTGCATCAGCACCTGAAGACACCAGCACATTCAGTGACTGGGAAAATGCAAGGCCAGTAATCTTCTTCTGATGACCCTTGAGCTTGGTCTTGACCTGCAGACATGCAATAATTTTAATGAACAGAAAGAGAGCTCCTCAAATACATGTTATAGAAGTTGTAGTTATGCACATAAGGCTGGCTTCAGATGTACTTCTCGAAGTAAAGTAGAAAGAGTTCCAATACTGCATCTCCTATGGTCTCGTAGATAAGATTACTAAAGATATAAAAACAATGTCTCTTCTAAAGTCTAGGTGTGACATTTGCAGCTGATACTGGAATCTAAATTGTTTAGTCTATCTAGGATTCAAACTTTTAATAATTGTCCAGATAGTAGTCTGAAACAGAAAAAAAAAAAAAATAGTACGAAACAACACAACTCTTATAAATCTCTCTTTTATTCTTAAAAGCAATTAAAATTTATTACAGAAAATACTAATACTTGTGCAAGGATGATGTTGGTATATTAGAATGTATTAAGGGGTTTTATGTAAGATGGAGGGTTGTAAGGCTATATATAACCAAAAGATTATCAATAAATAAATTCATTACTCCTAATATTCTACATGGTATCAGAGTTCAAATCCTAGCCACCACTCCCACTCCCAAACCCTAGCCGCCACCACCGCTCCCAAACCCTAGCCGCCGCCACCGCCACCGCCGCGCCGCTCGCCCGCCCCCGCCCCCGTCACCGCGAAGCCACGACTCCCTCGGAGCCCGCTAGAGCCTTCTGCCGTGGTTCCCGACGTCTTCCACGGGTCGTTCCGAACGTTGACATCGAAGGCCTAGATCCGATAGGGGAGAGTGATCGGGTCTAGGAGAGGACGAACGTGAATCGTGGGACGGGTGTGAGGTAATCGGAGAAGAGGAGAATCGATGGAGGAGATCATCAAGAAGTTGGACTCTGTGGAGGTCGCAATGTTGATGAAGTTGATGAAATTGTCGGCTGGTGAGAGCGCGACACGAACACCGGCGAAGTTGGAGCTTCCCTCCATCGATCTTCCCTCCATCGATCTGAAGCTTGATGGACCGGCTACCTACCTGAGTTGGTCACGACGGGTGAGGAGAACCCTCACAGGGAAGAACCTAGAGGGTTTCTTGTCAGGAGAGAAGACAGAGCCGGATGAGGGCTCGGCAGGACGCGACAAGTGGAAGTCCACTCATATGGTGATATACATTTGGCTCCTCAATTCTTTAGTCCAGTCGATCGCCGCCACCGTGGATAGCCTTGAGATGGTAAAGGACGTGTGGAAGAAATTGAGGAGGACCTACGATGGTGTGGAAAATAACTTGAGGGTTTTCCAGATAAAAGGGAAGATCGACGACACCGTACAGGGAAAGAAGACTGTGTAGGAGTATGTCACAGTGTTGGAACGTCTGTGGTTAGATTACGATCACTCTTCAGATCGGCGAACTGCGAGGACCCAAAGTGTAAGGAGAGACAAGTATGTCTGCAGGAGAGGACGATGAAGTTTCTTAAGGGACTGGCCGCAATGTTTGCTCAGAGGAAAGAACTACTTCTAGCCCAACCGAAGATCTATACACTTGAGGAGACTATCTCGACCATGATCCAGGAGGAGACTCGCATCAAGCTGCAAGCAGGGACATGCAGTCCTCCTGAAGTAAAGTCATGGCGATTGCCAAATCAGGCAGCACAGGACCTAAGGGAGAGCCCCAACAGTGTTACAACTGTGGGGAGGTGGGTCATTTGAGGTATGCTTGCACCAAGCCACCCAAGGAGGAAAATTCAGGTGGTGGACGTGGACAGTTTGGAGGACGTGGACGTGGTCGTGGTCGAGGTCGACTGGATGGTCGAGGAGGTAATCGGGTGAACCTAGTAGTAGCAGAAGGCGAGGAGAGAGCTGATGGTACCTATACTGAGGAGGATCAGGCACTGTTGGACATTCTGGAGGTACTCAGAAGGAAGCAGAGAGCATCACGCCATGGAGACAGGAGGAATGCGACTGAGGAGACGTCCACCTTATTCTTCGCCAGAGGCAACGCTGCCATGTATGCTTATCTATCGGAAGGTACCGACGACTCACTCGTCCTTACATCTATGTCTTTCCTTAGATCGTCAGACTGGATTGTTAATTCGGGTACGTCTCGACACGTGACAGAAAATGCTAGTGAGTTCTCTTTCTACACTTACATAGCATCGACGGACAGCATTCAAGCAGCCGATGGTAATTTCCAACTAGTGGTCGGTAAGAGTACTGTCGATTGTACAGGTTCAATAAAATTATCCAATGTTTTGCATGCTCCTTCTTTTCCAATCAGTCTTTTGTCTATTAGTTCTATAATCCTCCAACTAAAATGCATCGTCTCTTTTGATATTTCTAATGTGATCTTCCAGGAGAAGGAGACAGGTCGAAGACTTGGGAGTGGCACTTGGCATGATGGATTGTGGTACCTAGATCGGAAAGGAATGGATTCCGCATTGGTGTCTGTGGCAGAGTGGACAGGAATGGGAGGTCCGAAGATGAGTGCCGAGGATACACTGATACTCCACCACAGGCGGTTGGGACACTCCTCTTTTGGTATTTTGAGTAGGTTGTATCCATTTATTTATGAGAAAGCAAATAAGGAGAAACTAGTACGTGATGCATGTGATTTAGACAAACTTACTAGGAGCTTATATGTTAGTGCAGGGCCAAAAGCTCTTCTGTTTTTGATATTATACATTCCGATGTTTGGGAACCGTACGCCACAACTATTATGAATGATTACAAGTATTTCGTTTCTTTTAATGATTGTTCCTCTCGTGTCACTGGCTGTATTTGATGAAAAATAAGAGTGATATTTTTGCCTGTTTTCGGGACTTTTATAAACTTGTTCAGACTTGGTACAAAGCAGTGGTGAGGGTACTGAGGTCTGACAATGGGACAGAATATACCAACAAAGCACTTGAGTACTACCTATCAGTCCACGGGATACAACATCAGACCACATGTGCATACACACCAGCACAAAATGGAGTGACAGAAAGGAAGAACAGACACCTTCTGGAGGTGGCAACTGGCAAGGAGCATGATGATCGTCATGAATGTCCCACAGAGTTTGTGGGAGTATGCAGTGTTGACAGCAGCTCAACTGATCAACAGGATGCCCTCGAAGGTACTGGGATGGAAGTCTCCATGTGAGATATTGCAAGAAAATAATAATGGAATACTCTCGTTGAAGGTGTTTGGCTGCGTATGTTTTGTGAAGAACAATAGACCGTCTGTTGGAAAACTTGACGCAAGAGCAGTCAAGTATGTCTTCGTGGACTATTCGACGACTCAGAAGGGGTACGTTTGCTGGAGCCCAGTAGAGAAGAAGAGATTTGTGAGCATGGATATTCACTTCAGAGAGCATGAACCATACTACCGTCAGGAGGGAACCTCATCCATGGACAAATCACCTGATACTGAGAGTATGAGGCGAAAGAAGGAGATTGGTGAGAGAGTAGTGACTGATTTAGGAGTATGGCATGGAGGAACGGTTGAGGAGGAGCAGGAGAGTGAAAATGAACATGAGGAGATCGGAGGTGTTAGGCCCACAGCTTACGGAGAGTTACTTACCTACAGCAGGAAGAGAAAGCAAATTGCAGGACCAGTACCTATAGTGCCAGTGCCAAATCCCTTGCCAAATCCCTTGCATGCGTCCATCTCGACTCCTGAGACACCTATACCACCACCACTAGATTTTCCTTAATGTGATATCATTCTTTCTACTCCTCCCACACCATTATCAGTACGGAGGACCACTCGCAGCAATGCGAAAAATTCTCCTGATAGATATGGTTGGGACCTATCTCAATTTGTTTCATATAATAACATCTCTTTTTTCTCATGGAGCATTCATTGCGTCTTTGGATAGTATTACTGTACCCAACAATTGACAGATTGCCAAAAATGATCCAAAATGGAAAGCGACGATGCACGAGGAGTTAGGGGCTCTTGAGAAGAACCACACTTGGGAACTGGTAAAACTGCCAAAGGAGAAGGACAGTCGGATGCAAGTGGATCTTTACTAATGAAACAGAAACCAGATGGACAGATTGAGCGCTACAAGGCTCGACTGGTGGTAAAAGGATACAGTCAGACGACGATATTGACTACGACGAAACATTTGCACAGTGGTGAAGATGAGCACCGTTAGGACCCTAATTTCTTTGGTAGCGAATGGTGGATGGAAGCTACACCAACTGGAAGTAAAGAATGTGTTTCTTCATAGGGATTGAGGAGGTGTACATGGAGATACCACCAGGATTCTGCATCGATAAAATAGTGGACAAGGTTTGCAGGTTGAAGAAATTCCTCTATGGACTAAAGCAGTCTCCTCGAACGTGGTTTGACAGATTCAGGAGGACGATGATAGGGATAGAATATCGACAGATCAATGCCGATCATATTGTGTTCTTCCGTCGGAATGGAGGCCACATCACCAGGCTTGCTGTGTATGTGGACGATATGATTATCACAGGTGATGATAAGCAAGAGATCACCCAACTCAAGGAAAAGCTTGGCAAGGAGTTCGATGTGAAGGACCTTGGCCTTCTTCGGTACTTTCTTGGGATTGAGATTGCTCGAGGAGCAGAGAAAATTGTTCTTTCTCAGAGAAAGTATGCACTGAACTTTCTCACAGAGACAGAGACGTTGTGATGCAAACCTGCAGCGACGCCAATCAATATGAGATTCAAGCTGAGTGCTGAGGCTGGAGAACCAGTTGATCGGGACAGATACCAGAGACTGGTGGACAAGTTGATCTATTTGTGCCACACATGTCCTGATATCTGCTTTGCACCGAGTGTGGTGAGCTGCTACATGCATGACCCAAGGAAGGGTCATATGGATGCAGTGTGCCAGATTCTGAGATACTTGAAGGGTGCCCCCGGAAAGGGACTGATATTCAGAAAGAATGATCAAGTGAGCATCGAAGGCTACTGTGACTCTTACTGAGCTAACTGTGCTGATGACAGGAGGTCCACCTCGGACTATTGCATATTTGTAGGAGACAACTTGATTTTTTGGAGTAAGAAGCAGTCAGTAATGGCCAGATCGACAGCTGAAACGGAGTACAAAACTATGACATTGGGAGTTGCAGAGCTGCTATGGCTGAAGAGTATGCTGGTGGAGCTGAAGCTGAATCAAGGAGCCAAGATGAAACTGTGATGTGACAACCAGTCAGCCATCAGTATCACCAACAATCCAGTGCAGCATGACATGACCAAACACATCGAGATCGATAGGTTCTTCGTCAAGGAGAAGTTGGACAATGGACTACTGGAGTTAGACCACGTTCCAACCAAGGATCAGGTAGCAGACAGTCTGACCAATGGACTTAGCTCTGGAGATATGATTAGAGGATGTGACAAGATGGACATAGTGAATATCTTTCGCCCATCTTGTGAAGGAGTGTTGGTATATTAGAATGTATTAAGGGGTTTTATGTAAGATGGAGAGTTGTAAGACTATATATAGCCAAGAGATTTAAACAAATTCATTACTCCTAATATTCTACAGATGATTGCATATAAACTGTATTTTCTATATATGCAGGGCAGGTATGTATCCAGTGTCTTCCAGCATGTAAAACCTGTGCAAGGATGATTGAATGTAAAACTGTATTTTCTATATTGCAGGTAAGGTATGTATCTAGTGTCTTCCAGCATAAGTATCAAAGATGCAAAAAGGTTACTAGCAAAACCATCTTGAAAAAGCTCCAGATATTTGGGAAGTTACTGAAATTTCAAAGGTAGCATATTATGAACAATTTGCAATCTTACTCTAGAAGTTTAAAGGACTCGTCCCCTCACCTCATCAATCCGGACATTGTATATTTGTATCGTAGAATCATCCATTCCTATGGCAATAATATTATTATCCTGAGGGTGGAATGCTAGGAAGGTCGTTGCAGGAGGTGGAGGCATGAAAGTTGTCATAACCTGTGAACATTTAACACAAACTTTTACATGATAAAGAAAAGGCTAATGAAAATCTTATGAAGGTAAAATTTAAAATGAGAAATGTGCTCCATATCTCCATGTTTGCAATATTGAAGTGTGAAAAGATACATGCCTTAAATGTCATCATGTTGAACAACGAAACCTTTCCACCGGATGCGGACATGACATAAGAGTCATTTTTTGACAAAGCAATACAAGCGGATGCTTCTTCAGGAGGGTTACTGTCATTTGTATCATTAGTCATAAGAATTCCATTTGCTGGTTGCCACAGCTGAGGTGTAACAGATACCGTGGACTGAAAGATAAAAGACTTTACGCTATTATTATGTAGAAAAATAACAAGTTCATTTTTCAGCACAACATGACAAATGCTAACCTTGCCAGATGGATTACGTTCAGAACGCTGCCATTTCCACAGCTTATGGGTGGCACTAGAAGCAAGAGCCAGCACAGCTTGCCCAGAGTTTGTATACAACAGTCGCACAACCTGCAATCAGGAAGGATAACACAATTTGATGACACTGAAAAAAGTATAAATGCCTCGAAAACATGGAAACCCCATAATACGTGCAGTGTTTGTCTTGTGTACATGTCCATATACCAATATCTACCTAAATGGCTTGCTGTATTCTTAATAGAATGTTGAAGCACATATAATGAAAGATCTTGTAAAAGTAGAAATTTCAAATCCAGCATTGCCAAGCACTGGAGTTGAATTTCTTGTAAGATGGATGACACAATTATGGACTACAGATGATGCAGAATAAGAAAACATTAGCTTGTCGAATATGAATAGAATAGCATAATAGCCCAATTAATGAAATTAATCATAGCTCAAGGAAAGAAAGAAGAATGAACAGCTCCTGAATTACAGTCTACAATATACCTTGTTCGTCGTTGCCCCAGATTCTGGTAAGCTTAAGGCTTTGAGATGTGTAGACTCAACAATGTCAGCCATTTTCCAGCTCTTGACCTTGTCAGCATCATCCACAATTCTTGGCTTGATGTCAACAGTCCTCGAATCGATTGTCGCCTGAAATACATCAATGTATAATTCAGCAATGCATGTTGAGAAAGAAAACCAATCATTGCAGAAAAGTGAGGACGCACCATGTTACTCATTGAGACAGCTGGAGGTATTCTATCAGAACGATCGAAATTAGCAGCTAGAGGACCAGAAACATTTGACACAGTACCTAGCGGATTAAGAATTGGAGGCTGCATAAGCAGGAAAAAAGACGTTAAATGAAAATAATTCATATAAATTAGTTGGAGAAATGGTGCATGCAACAAAATAATGGATGATTAAGTCTGTGATTGTCCATGAGCAAACTGAAACACCTTTCTATTATAACCGTCGTGACTAAGAGCAAAAAATCGTCGGTGAAAAGTAAAAAAACAATAGCACAAACTTAATACTCCCAAGCTTTTAACATTTAAAATTTTTGCAACTTATGTTTCTATTTACTAACAATTTTGCATGCCAGTAACTCTAAAAATGTACCTAGACAAACTACTTTATTTTATTTCTATTGTGTGTGTGTGTGTGTGTGTGTGTGTGTGTGTGTGTGTGTGTGTGTGTGTGTGTGTGTGTGTGTGTGTAGAGAGAGAGAGAGAGATCTAGGAATAGTCCCAAAGTGAAAGGGTGACTAGAAGGATAGTTCCTAGGTCAGAAACTTGGTGAGGAGGCAGCAGCTGTCCTTGTTAAAAGAGAAGTATCAGAATACCGATAATTATAGATTGTTTAAAGACTGATTTTAAATTAGACAAGGCCAAAGCTGTATTCCCAACTTCTGAAAAGTCATTACATCATCTTTTTGTGTGCACCAATAATCAGCACCTTGCAACATGTTCTTGCAATGCACATTGTGTATAAGAAACTTCATTAAATAGATACGCAAGTTCTTACCTTAGAGTTAATTTGTTGAGACGAACTTCGGGAGCCCTCAAAGGCCCTGCTCTCCATCACTCTCACCAGTCTCTGTCCATCAGTGTTTGCTAGAATCTTAATTCCATTTTCGCTCGTGGTAACCGCAAGCAATGACCCTTCCTTGTTAAATCTCAATCGGGGACTCGCCTGTAATAAAGAAACAAGATGACATAATCCAGGTCACATAGGCAAGGAAAAAGCAATTAGAAAAACATGACCAAAAAAGAATCATTGCACTCACAGGCAATCCACCCTCCGCATCTGAAGTTGTCAGCAAATTAGCATTATCCATGTCCCAAAATTTAATCATGAACTCATCGCCCGCAGCTAAGAATCGGTTTCTAGTTGTGTCAAACTGGACAACACCCAAGGAACGTTTCCTAAAACCAGAATACGTCCTCTTTATTGCTCCCTCGGTTTCATTCCACTCAACTAAATGAGAATCCCCATCTTTACTAGTTCCGCAAGAAAATAGTCTGCAAAAATATGTCGATAGAGTTGTAAGATGAGAGCAAAAGAAAGTGATAATATGCCCAAGTGAAAGTATGAAACAAAAGATACTATTAGGTAAGGCTACTACTTGGTCATCGTGTTACCGCAATAGGTTGCATATCCTGAAGCCTTTGTTAACTAAGGATATTCATCTTGTTAACCAACAGTTCACTAGCAGTCTTGAGACATAAAGTTTACCTTGTTCCATCAGCACTGTATGCCATTGTAGTGCACCAAAGCCCAGGAGCATCATAGTCAACTCTAGATCCTAGGAAGTCGTAGAGCCATGCTTTGATTTTCCCATCAATAGCTGTAGAGAATATAAACTGCAACCAGCGTTGCGAGTGAGTAAATATGCTGCTACGGATTTTTAAGGACCTACACAAAACACTTCCTTAACAAAGTCAAGCTAAATGATTTCCATCAGAGTTATGTCAATATTAAAATTGCTCCCCACAGACACAGTAATGTAAGGGACCTAATGAACACTTGCTTGACAAAGTCGAGGCTAAATGATTTGAATCATATTTACGGCAATATTAAAACTGCTAATGTTGAAATGACATCATACCTGGATAGATTCTTTAAAGTGAGGGCAGATAGAGTATACAGGGGCATCATGGCCTTCAAATACATATTGTTTTTGTCCTGTAGTAGCATCCCACACCTGCCATTCATGTAACAGTCATTTGTGCAGATACACTTCTCCATACGTTTTACAAGTATATAGTACTTGAATATATATAATAACCAATTGATAATAGCAGAAGTCCTATCCATACCTTAATGGCCTTGTCATCACCACATGTGATTATGGAAAGACTCTTGTTGGGATGTGAAAAGGCAATGTCGTTAACACCACCAATATGAGCGTCAATCTACGAGAAATTTCGGCAAGTCAGATATACGTACTCACTCTGCAAGTGACAACTTGTTAATTGTAACTAACCTCCAACTGTTGGCGTAACTCTCCATTTGGTACATAGGCATATGTCTGAATAATATGCTTTGAGAATGCGACCCCTACATCAATCACACAAAAGGCCTTGAATATGAGTACAACAAATGTTATCACATAACAAAGAATTTCGGTGGACTGTCACATCATGAAACAAAATGAACCATTTAGAGTGAATATGTTTAATTTCAAGTTCACCTAGAATTGTTCCATCAGGACTCCATAAGCATCGGTTGACAGAAATTGTGGCATCTTTCATCAATGCTGCCTGGAAAGTAAAGTACAATTGAAAAGGTTAACTGATAGTGTAAAACATTTCATAAGGCATAACCTGGCATACACAGCACTGTAACTTAAACCAAATTTGACCACAGGGCCACACTCTAATCAAGTAAATGTACCTGTAAGGGCATCGAACAAGTTGAAATATCCCAGACCTTAAATGTCTTATGTGCTATTCTTTCTCGAGATCCAACTTCCCATATCCCAATGTCACCAACATTTGTTCCAACTATCGGCATATCAGAACCAAAAAGAATTAATAACAGTAACATAATATTAATTATTACTAATCAAGAAGAAAAGAACCAGAAGCTACCAAGCAGAATTGTCTGATGTTGTGGATGAAAATCCAAGCTCATGACATTGGAACCCTGATTGAGGGTCCGCACAACATTCTTGGGAATGTTATCTTGAGAATAGATATTTGGTGGATGAGTGGCACCAGAGAATGAAACCTACAAAAGATTTAGTAGCTGGCTTAATAAACATGCAACAGCTGAAATTATAAGACGAAAATAAAGAGAAGGAAATATATCCATCAAGGTCAACTATTGTTTCAATCTTCAAAAACCTCATCAGATTGACCAGTCCGCATTCTCTTCATCAGGTGTTCAGAATCGGCTGTCTGATAATCCAAACCAGGGGCGCTTGTTGGGGTTCTTGGATGCTTCAAAAAAGCTGCTATGAACGTATCATCACATATTAGATGAGTGAAAGCAATTAAAATTCCATATAATAATTAGAGGAAGCTAACCCGCATTTTGGGGTTGCACAAGACCAGGGGGTCCTTGAGCAACAGCTCCATGAGGTAGTGAAGGATTAGCACTTGACATCCATCCAGCGATTGCACTTGCTGACGGAGACACAACTGGTTGGAAGGGCTGTATTCATTGCATTTCCAGGAATAAGTCTTAATTGCATTGAGAGACGAATGTAGTAGAATCACCATTCGTTGAATCCACTTACGCTGTGCAGACCCATAGGAGGAAATGCCCCGGTTTTAGGAATGGGTCCAACTAGGGGGTTGTTGCCTGGGGGAGGAGGTCGTGCTCCATTAGTAGGGGCACAGGTGTGATCGGTAAAAAGAGTTTTGATATCCGGGTTGGACCTTGGGTTCTTGCAAAGCTGATGTTGCCAGTTAAGACTGTAAATTTGCAACACAACTGATTACTGGAAATATCAACAACAGACTAAATGGGAAAAAAAAAATTGTCTTACTAAAATGGTGTTACTAATAAGGGTTGTTCAGTAGTTACAAATTATTAAAGTACTTAACATTTCAGAACCAATTTAACAAACAGTAGTAGTAATTTATCGCCAAGATAAGATATAACTAAGTCCAAATGATGAAAGAATTAGATACCTTTGGTTGATTAGTGTCCGCAGTCGAGAAGCTTTAAATGGTGGAAATACAAGTTTGTCACGAAATGTTGGATTAGCTTCAATAAGTTTCTTAAGCTCAATCAGCATTATATTCCGAGCTGACTTTGTGTCCCCATACTTAGAAAGCTGCTCATTCTGTCTGCATAATACAAATAACAACAACAACAACAACATTAGTGTGAACAAAGCATTAAAGTGTCAAAGTAAAAACAACTTGATACTATGGGAATTTCGACTACAATAATGTTTCAAAAACGATTACATCATAATAGTACTTCTCAAACTTATTACCAAACTTGTTGAAACACTTCTTCAAAACGTGATTTAAATGAAATCTCGTTCTCAAATCCTGACTTTGGTTAGAATCCCATTTGGGTGGATTCAAAATCGAGATTTCAAATCACAATTTCTACTGATAAATAGTATTTGGGAAAATGCAGTTTCTACTAATGAAATCCCACTTTGAACGCATGAGTTTCAGAAGCAACTATAGTATGGTATAATTAGTTTTGGGAAGTACCAATTGTGAAAGATGGAAAAAAAAAAAAACATTTTTTAGTCAAAATTCATGACAATGAATACCTGAAATTTTCCAGTGTAAGCAATTGTGTAATCTCCTTGAAAAGTTCTTCATTGAAGGATGCAAACACTTTCAGGTCCTTCACAAGTATCTCAACTGCCTTTGCTCTGTCTCCTCTGGAAGAAAGTATAGACCAAGGAAAAAAAAACACAGTTTTACCATTTAATTTGTGCATACAAACCAGAACAGATACCACTATTATAAGAAACGAGTAAACTCCTAGGAAGCAATGACACTCCGAAAACAGCTTCCGCGTCCACATCCTGCCATGTCAGACGCATATCCTCAGGACACGGACACGCCAAAAATCTGGTTCGTGTCAGTGTCCGTATCCGTGTGGCACGGACCAATCCTCACCTATCGAGAGCTTCGAGATACTTCTGCTTCCTAATCTCGAAGAAAATCTTCATGGAGTACCGATTGTCCTCGACCTTGGTGAACCCGCAGAGGTACTTCTCGACCTCGTCCCACTCCCCGGCCTGGACCTGGTCCTCAAAGTGCTTCATGTTGAAGAAGAAGCCAGACTCCTGTTCCAACCTAAATTCCCAAAAAAGAATCCATCTTTCTAAATAGAACAAACAAAAAAACAGAGCAACCACAAACGAAGTCGCCAGTTACGGAAGGAAGTCAGCACTTACTTGTGAACCGCGTCCTTGAACTTCTCCTCGTCCAGGAACTGGAGTATCAGGAAAACCAGTTCCCTGCTCAAGGAAGACATGGTCCCCGGGATCCCTAACCGCTCCAGCGCAAAGATCTTTTACTAAACCCTAAAAAATTCAAATCCCAGCCGCGAACTCCACTCCCCAGCACGGAACTCCACTTCTCCTCGGAGATCCGACTCCAAAACCCCAGAATTCCTCAAAAGCACCAAATTTCCACCAAATTTCACCGATCGACACCAGATCTAAAGCCCATTCCACCGAGGATTCAGAAATCTCACCTCGATCGCGCGAAATCGGAGCCGAAATAGCGAAGAATTTGGGAGGAGTTGCGTGTTCGAAGCACTTTTCTTGGAGATTTCTAGGGTTTCTAAATGCTCTCTCTCTCTCTCTCTCTCCCCCCTCTTTTATAGCAGCACTCCACCCCTTCACTTTCTCTCTCCTCCTCCCTTTTAGGTCGCTCCCCTTCTTTCCTCCTTCCGATCCTAACCCTCCCTCAACGGTCCTGACTACCTTTGAATTTACGTTCCTGCCCCTACTGTCAAGGAATCACTCCCCAAACTGTCGCTGTCTGGAGTGGTTTTGCGTAGGGGGTTTTCGGGAAATGCGCACTTTATTCTGTCACGTAGATGTCGGTTTCAAGGATGCCCACAGGGGTGGTTTGGTAAAATTTGGAACTGACGGGAAAGGCAACTGCATCTTTCGAGGTTCGATGGAGGGCGTTTGCGTAATTTCCGGTGTGGGCAGATTTTTGGCTGCCACGTCAGCTTTCCTCCTCGTACACAGTGTTTGTGACTCCTGTTGCTTTTATCTGTAATTTCTAAAACTTTATTAAACTAGTAGGATTTATCATATAAGTCCATTGAATTTAACTTCTTTTGTTTAGAGTCTCGAAATTACTAATTATTCATCCCCAAAAAAAAATAGTTTTCGTGATTACTAATGATTGTCACATATTCTTAATTTGGTATCTATTCTACACAAAATTAGTTATTAGGGGGACACATAACAGATATTTATAATCACTGATTGAAATTTTGGACTATAGCAGCATCTATAATATAAATTATTAATAATAATGAATATATTTATAAATTTTTTACGAATATTTTTTTTTTGCAATTTTTCGACCTTTTTTCTTTTCTTTTTTTCCTCCCTTCATAGATGCATGAACATAGGGTAGGAGTAGTATTATTCGATTTTTGACCGAAAATTGAATCGAACCGAACCGAACCGAATAAGAGATTCGGTTCAGTTTAAAAAAATCGGTTCGGTTTCGAAAATACTAAAAAAAATTATTTAATTTCGCTTTGAGATTTTAATTTCAGTCCAAAACCGAAAACTGAATACGACTTGTACAATTATATAAGTACTCTCATTATTTCATATTTTGTGATTAAAAATATGTATATTTAAAAAATAATAATTCTATATATGTATTTTAAAGTCCAACTTTGATAGTTTAACAATTAGTCCAACTTTGTGTATAACTCTAAAATTCAACAAATGTTTGTAAAAAAAAAAATTAATATAATTTAACCATGATTTCAATTTTGGACCCGATCCATTAAACAATAGATATTGTTTAACCGAACAAACCAAATAAAATCGATTGATTACTCAGTTCGGAACCTATTCGGTTTGATTTAGGTTTCAAATTTTTAGAATTTCGGTTTATTCGATTTTAACTATTTCGGTTTAATTTAAACTGAATAAACCAAACGCTCACCCCTAACATAGGGTATCTCGTATATGCTAAGATATGAGAGGGAGAAAGAGGAGCAATACGGAATGATCGAAATTTATGGTGATAGGCTCAAGATAAATGAGCAGTGGAAAGAGAGAAAAGAGAGAAAAATAAATAATACATGTTGAAAAGGAGGAAGAGGTGAAGATGGAAAAAAAAATTATTAATAACAAAATATTATTATTTTATTATTATTTTATTTACATTAGAATTTTATTTATTCGATTTAAACTATTTTGTTTCAGTTTAAATCAAATAAACTGAATGCTCACCCTAACATAGGGTATCTCGTATGTGTTAAGATATGAGAGAGAGAAAGAGGAGCAATACAGAGAGACCGGAATTGATTGTGATAGGCTCAAGATAAAAGAGGAGTGGAAAGAGAGAAAAATAAATATTGCATGTTGAAAAGGAAAAAGAGGTGAAGATAGAAAATTTCTTTTATTAATAACAAATATATTTATTCTATTATTATTAGGAATATAATAATTGGGTTAACATTAGTTGACGGAGAATAGACAAATTCATTTGATTGGATTAATAATAAATTTTTTTGTCAATTTCGAGTTCAAATTAAAAAGAAAGATAATCTAAGTAGTCGACAACTAACATAAAATATTATTATATCTTTATGATATAAAATCTTGTTGGTTGTTGCTGGTGGGGGGTAGTTGGGAGCCTTGTTAGCAATCATCCGAATAAAACTCTTATTATACGCAATTTTTTTTGCATCTTTCATAAACGTATAATACTTGCGTACTTTTGACAGATCCAAATCAGTACATAAATTTTAAACATGTTCTGTATAAATTATTAAGAGAAAATTTGAGTGACACCCCACTTTTGTTACGCTTATTTAAGGTGCATCCCACATGTTTACATGAATGTATGACACCCCCCACTTTCAACGTTTTCCGTCAAAGACTAACAGTTGACCGCTTTGACCAATTTTTTTGGACGAAAATAACCCCCTGTCTGTTGTCCTCTTCCCCGCGTCAACTGTCCGTCTCCCCCCGCCGTGCTTGGCCCCTCTCCACGGCGTCATCGCACCCCCCCGGGCCACCACCACCACCACCACCACCGACCCCCTTCCCTCCCCCCCTCCCGCTCCGCTCCCCTACTCCCCACCGCCACCGCATCACCATCATCACCAGCGGCAGCAGCAGCCGCAGCAGCGCGCGGCAGCAGCAGCGACGGCGGCGGTGGGGGCTAGGGGGCGGAGCGGGAGGGGAGGGGAGGGGGGAGCGGGAGGGGGGGGGAGGGGGTCGGTGGTGGTGATGATGGTTGATGGTGGTGGTGATGGCCGGGGGGGTGCGGCGAGGTCGGGGAGGGGGTGGGGTGCGGCGACGCCGTGGAGGGGGGTCGAGCATGGCGGGGGCAGCCACGTGTGACGGGGAGGGGGGACGCACAAAAGGAGACGAGGACATTTTCGTCAAAAAAAATTGGTCAAAGCGGTCAATTGTTAGTCTTGGACAAAAAACGTTAAAAGTGGGGGGTGTCATACATTCATGTAAACATATGAGGTGCACCTTAAATAAGCGTAACAAAAGTGGGGTGCCACTCAAATTTTCTCAATTATTAAAACATTTGACAAAAAAATTGTGTTGGGAACCTGTTTAATTAATCAAATTTGACAATATATTTTAGAAAGTGAAGTTTCTAGCCTCAATATTTTTATTTTTTGAATTTTTGAATGTATTTTATTTGTTGTGAGCCGACTTATACTCGTATTTTTTATCGTGCCGAACTTTTTTGTTTGCCGAATTACTCGTATTAAGCGTAGCATGAAAGCAAATAACATAATTCAGGACTTAATTATGAATAAAATAAATTCAAGGGGCTTACATATAAAAAATGGTGTTAATGCAGGTCTTATGGCCGGTTGGCTTGTCGCTGTTTGAGCAAGTGCTGGGTAGCTGTCAAAGTGTCAGGTGTCTTATCGCTGCATAAGCAGATTTGCTTATCACAATAAGGCCACGGACTTATCGAATCATTCAAGATGCGGTGCCGGTCACGTGACGACCGGTGACGTGTCGGTTCGTCCACTTTGACCGATCCGCTCTTCCGGCGAATGCACCATACATCGAAAGAAGACGCGGGGGATGCTGCCACGTGGGGACTGATAGAGGTGTGGGGCCCACACATAATGGGAAGTGGTAGTCAGTGTCAGAAATGAAAGCTAGAAAAAGTGTTGTGAGAGAGAGATGAATAGTGTGACTTTTGTCAGGCGCTCTGACCCCAAGTAATTCAAGACTGATTTCCTGTACTGGAAAATGGACCATTATTGATATCACCAATTAATAAGTTTTCACAAAAATAGTGATAATTTGAGAAAATATAATATAAATATGTTTATGAGAAATCAGAAAGAACAAAGTTTCTTCGAACACAAATTTTAGTACAGAGCATAAAATTTATTAAAAATTGCAAACAAAGCAAAAAATTTAAAAATATTTCAAAAACAGCACAAAAATGCCCATTAGAAAGACGTTCTGCAAATTGGAAGGACGTTCTGCAATAAAAATAAAAAAAGTATGTAACATTTGAAAGACGTTTTTTTCTTAAAAAATAGTTTTTCGTCAAACTTAACGATCACCTACCATTCCTACAAAAAAAAAAATTCAAATATATATATGAAACACACTTTGGAAGGATGCTTCTCACGGAAAAACGTCATACCAAAAGATGTTTTCCTTTAGCCACGTCAACGTTCGGACAGAGAAATCCAGGAGGATCACATAAAGAGGGTAGAGAGAGGCCACGTAAGGAAAAACAAAAGAAAAGAGGAATATTCTTTTAACGCAGAAAAGAAAATAAAAGTACAAACCGCCTATGATATGGATGTTTTAAACATTAACTCAGCTAATTCTCCAGCTAAACATTAGCTAACATGCTAACATGAGCCAGCTAAAGTTTTGCTAACTTGTTTGTTGGCAATTTAGGGTTTGGTACCATTGCCAATGGTGCCCAAAATTAATTTTGGGTGGATGCCATTGTCATTGGCGTCTCATTCAAAAAAAAAAAAAAATTTGAGGAGTTGATGTTTCCTAATTAAGGAGTAGCGATTCCCCCTTCAAATGATAAATAAAGACTTACAAACTCTACAAGATTATCTACTAATCCACGCATGCATACTACAATGATCTACACCTCAATTAGGGAATGACAACTTATAAAATTTTTAAATTATTTTGGGAACCACAACTCCTAAAAAAATTGAATGGGATGCCATTGGCAATGGCATCCCACCACAAATTAATTTGGGGGGTTGGGGGGGGGCATTGTTCAATATTTTTTTGGGCGCCACTAGCAACGACGTTCCACTCAATTTTTTGGCATGCTCCATTGGCAATGGTGTCCCATCCATTTTTTTATGTCATTGTCAATGGCGTCCCATCCATGTAGATATCCCAAAAAAATTCTGTTCTAACTAATTTGAGAGAATTTTATATCTTTACATGTAATTTTTTGTTAGAAAAAAAAATTGTAATGCTCCGTCCCGCTTAATTTAACCGGAGGAATCAAAATGCCAACGACGTTTGGACTTAGCCATGCGACCGTCTGCTCGAAGTCCTGCTCGGTCCAGGCAAATATATATATATATATATATATATATATATATATATATATATATATATATATATATATATATATATATGAGGAGGGATCCATATCCCCTTACTTTTGCATCCCCCTATGCATTCCCTCTTTCGCATCCATTGGATCTTGTTTAAGTCATCTAATCTTAACCGTTCATTTTTTAACGGTTAAAATTAGATGACTTAAACAAGATCCAGCGGGTGTTATCATGAGAATGCTTGGGGGATGCAAAAGTGAGGGGATACAGATCCTTCCTCTCTCTATATATATATTGTATATATAATACGTCTGCTAAATATATATACAGGTTATAAAGGTTAAATATGTCACGACCCGATTCCAAGATACTGGGTCCAGTCGGATCATGCCCAGCCTGCACCATTGTGAGATGGCGACAGTGAGCTGTATCAAGCAGTAATACACAAGCAGAGAATTCTATGATACGAAAAAATTAAAATATTTTTATTTGAACTTGAAATTAGAACTAATGTCTACTACATCAAAATCACAAACAGAGAAAACATTCAATTATTACAATTTGAAAACAAGAAAGCTAACCAACGGCCCAACTAGAATTCTTGGGCTCCTTGGTCAAGTTCGGCTACATCTTCAGAACTCATATCGGGTCCGTAGTAGGAACTAAAGGTAAGTTCATCGTCCTCGCAATCACCTAAAATATTGGTCTCCAGTCAGGAGGGGAGCAAGAACATACATCCAAATACAGCATTCTAATAATAATAAATGATGCAAGGTAGTTTAAAAGCATATTATATTTTTTCTAAATAATAATAAAGAAATCAGCAGGGCAATGAAATCTCAAGAGCAACAATGATTCAATAGTGATTTGAGTGTATAGCAGATTTGTGACCAAATGCTAGTATACGATACGACTCAATGCTAGTATACGATACGACTCAACCCCCTATGCAATAGGGGTTAGCGCGAGAGAGGCAATATTAGTAACATGGCTTTGGTCACAGTTTGTCACGCCCCAGTACCGAAATACGGGGACGGACGTAGGCCAGCTACACCGTATAAGGTACGAATACGCTATACGGCGATGACGGCTGTCAAGTCTTGCTGGGTATCCTAGCATGCAATTAATCTATAGCCTAAATCCGATCTCATGTCCACATGCAAATCACAATGAAACAACATCAAGAGAGATAATCATATGGAAAGCAGGGAATACTCATATGATAATCAGAAAATCCACAGTACAGAATAATAATGTAGACTAGTATACCTTTTCACAGTTCCTAGCATGGTCGGGAACTGAAGCACATCCTCCAAGTCGAGTCTGGAAGATCCACAGGGTCGGTCTCAGGCAATCTGGGAACAATCCAGGGTTGGTCAGGCCAACCGCAGCAAGTACCAGAAAGGAAGGCTCAAGGACGGACGAAGAAAACCAGCATGATAAAATATGACAGAAATAGCATCTAAAAACAGTAAATAAGGTAAGGGATCGTGCGGTACCAACGCACGATTACAGAATATAAGACAACAATCCAACTACTAATACGTAAGTAACCAACAATCATCACAGTCATCCTAACATCCACTAATGCTTGCATCGCCAACTGGAACTCATAGTCTGTCATCGAAACAATAACTCACCCCTACATCAAACAAGAATAAGAGAATGAATTACCGTACCGGGACAGCGTTACATACCAGCCAGCTTAGCAAGCAACAAGCCATACAATTTAGGAGAATAAGCGGCCACTCAAAATGCCTATGGCTCTCTATGTGGAGGTTGGGTTACCCCAACAATGCAATATAGGAATCCTCAGATCGTGCCGTCCCAACAGGGCTAGCGGGGCAAGTATAGCATGTAAGAAGAGCACCGATCCCTCGTAAGGCCACCGGGCTTGCATGTCACCACCGATCCCTCGTAAGGCTACCGTGCCGAGCATGCCATGTATATAATGTATAGTACATAAGTAGCCGGATATTGCCATCTACTAGTACGAATGGTAACAATATCCGTGGCGGCCAGCCTGCAGGTCATGACTAATGTCTGGGATAAGGCTGGTAATGCACGATCTCGGAATTCTGTTCCCCCCAATGCTTTTACCAGTTTAAGTTGCCTAGATTAAACATACATTTATCCGGAATCACATGCCGTGGTCACATGATCATCCTCCTAGATGTCGCACCTCAGTACGAGAACGCTAAGTAAGAATCAACCTCGGCGCCTATAGTCCCAGTTGTGATCCATACTTAGTGTTATGCAGCAAACAAGTAAGCAATCCTAACCACGCTAAGACTATAGGCCAACTACCAAATATCCATGCAGGTAATCATATAATACAGCCAGAATATCAGGATGGCATCGCAATGCCATATAATTACGAAAGTAGCACCTCAAAGTGCCAGTAGACAAGGAGCACCGCAGTGCAAGGTCAGGGCCAGTACCTCAAAGGGTAAGCTGGACTTATAGCACGGATATAAGTAGTCAGGTCTGGGACAATGACAAATCTGTCAGTCACAAGAAGTCATCTGCCCACATCGTGGCATGGATATCAGGTCAAGTACAAGATCAAAACCTCTACCACAATAACATCTCAAGCATATATGGGAGCCTAGAGCTCCAATCATCCAGTCGGTCTATCCACCAGATCAATCTATCAAGAGTCTCCCATCCATAATGGAGTGAATATCACGTCAATAAAGACAACCACCAAATACCAAGCTCATCCCCCTAATAATGCTAGGCCCTCTGACTCACAAGAATCCTCCAAGTCAATGATCACAAGCCACTAGAAAACAAGCCCCTCAACTACCAAGACACAGCAATCAAACCAGGTTCTCCAACTATCGAAATACACAAAGGTACCGGATTTTGGGCGTTTGGAAAGTCGAGTAAAAATCATATAATAATACCCTCGATATTTTTCTCGTTCCGCGAGACACTCGCACCAGTATCCAAAATCCAAAAGTCCTCGAAGACATATCTGATCAAATTAGAACATCACCAAAGAACTAGCAACACTATCTAAGAATCCACTTAGTCTACCATTATCACTATCTCAATATCATATCCCCTCATAGTCAATCCTCGAATCAGATCATAATCCCAATACATGGGTCAACACTAATCAACGCCGTCGGAAGATGGCAAGGATTGTGTGAACCACTCTGGATCAGTTCCACAACCCTTAAACCAAACAAGGACCAGGGTTGCAGACCTTCACCCGAGTAGAATCGCTCTCCTTACACAATCCGGCGGACATGACAGACAATGGGATAACAAACTAAACTAGAACACCATCTAAAAAGAAGGGTCACGGGTCAAGAGTCCAATGAGTGATACCGTCGAAAAGGCAAGGATTGCGTGAACCATTCTGGATCAGATCCACAACCCTTAAACCAAACAAGGCCCAGGGTTGCAGACCTTTACCCGAGCAGAACCGCTCTCCTTACACAATCCGGCAGACAAGACAGGTCAAGACGCTAGACGACTAATCTAGTCGGGAGTCTACCTAACAGGCAATAGGATCGGGGATGCTATACCAAGAAGAACATGCATGAGTTCAGTCCAGCAAACCAAAGGAATGGTTCTGCCTAATCCTTCGAACCAAATTCCCAACTGGGAATTCTGGAAAAATCTGGCAGAGTCTCCTTTGTAATCTTGATGGGAGCACCCTACGAATAGGGGCTAAAACCACTCGGCGCAACCCGTCGCAGAATCGCAGAATCGCAGGCTGAGAACACTAAGTCTCAGCTACCAGCAGCATTACGATGCATACTGGAAACAAATCGATAGCCGAGAATACTAAGTCCCGGTCTCCAGCAGCACTACGATGCGTACTGGGCGCCATGCCAACATGCATAATATAATAAAATAACTGCCTCGCAGGGCGCATCACAACACATGTTCATAATTCTAACCCAAGCATAATTACAGCCACAAGAATAGTTCGCCAAGCCGTTACCCGACCGCGAGTCGGACACGGGACATACAGGGACAATCCATACAAGTGAGTCGTGCCCGTGTCCTCGGAGGTGTGGATGACCCATCCGAGTTGTCCGATACGGTCTATCCCAGTATCAGACCAAGCTAGTCTAGGTTATCATGGCAGTTTTACTGCTAAGCTACACTACTCATGGTTATACAATTTATAATAAATTAAATATAATAAAATCCAGGAGAGATGGCAAGAGCCGCCGATGAGCAAGGGATACTTGCCTAGAGGGCTCGGCTAGGTAAGCAAGTCTTCAACGATCGCGATCCAAGCTAGCACGTCCATCGAGGTCCTCAGAACACACAATAAATAATCATTAGCACCAAACAATAAAATAATAGGAGAAATCACAAGGGATGGCAGGAGGCTATACTGTGTGGGTCCCGCAAGCAGTACAGGGATCTGGTACGGAAACCGAGGTATGCGGATCGATACGGACACATAAACCGAGACGTACACGCATATCGAGACGCACACGAGAATCGAGATGGCACGAATATCGAGATGAACGGGAAACACGTGTACGTAAATCGAGACGTGTATATAGATCGAGAAAATCACGAATATCAGAATGGTCCACGAATCACGCAACACGCAAATTGAGGCGAGCACGTAAATCGAAATGACCCAAAGTCTAAGGAGCACACAAATTGATTCGGCACATAAATCGAGGTGCGCACGCAAATCGATGCGATGCGGTGGCCAACGTGGCACGCAAATCGATGCGGCACAAAAATCAAGAAAGGCACAAAGGCCGAGACACAGAAAACGAGGCGGTGCGCAAACTGAGGTAGCACGGTGCCCGAGGCAGCGCGGGGCTCGAGGCATCCCGCTGCTCAAGGCAATACGTAGACCGAGGTTGCACGAAAACTAAAGCCGTACACAAATCGAGGTGCACGCACATCGGGGAACGCAACCCGAGGAAACGTACAGAGCACGAGGGCTCACTGCACGAGAGTGCACTGCTCGAGACGGCACGCTCGACGAGGCAGCGCACAAAACGAGAGAGAGAGGGAAAGGGGAGCTCGGGAACCTCACCGGCGGGCGCAAGGCAGCTCGGCCAGGGTCGGATCGGGCTCCGGAGGAGGAGAGCAACGGCGGCAGGAGCTCCGGCAGCCATGGGGCTCGGCCAGCGGAAGAGGGAAAGAAGTGGTGGTGGCCGCGGCTGAGAGTGATGGGGACGATGATGATGGTGGACGGAGCAGTGATGGTGGCGGTGGAGGCTGATGGCGGGAGCCGCGGAGAAGGGGGCGGCCATGGCGGATGGTGGAAGGAGGAGGCAGAGAAAGGGGGCTGTGGTGGTGGCCGCAGTGGAGGGCGACGGCCATGGGGCTGGTCGCCGAAGATCGGGTCGGGGAGGAGGTCGGGAAGGAGAGGAAGGCCGGGAGAGAGGGGGCTGGGGAGCTCTTCCAGTGAGGGAGAGGAAGAGATCAGGGAGAGAGAAGAGGGAGATGAGAGCAGTGAGAGGGAGAGAGAGTGAGCGAGAGAAAATAAGAGAGAGAGGGGGGGTTGGCTTCTCCAGCCGACAGAGAGGAAGGAGAGAGGAAGAGTGTGAGAGTGGAAAAGGTGAGGGAGGAGAGAGGGAGTGGGTGAGTGATGTGAGGGGTGATTTGAGTGAGGAGAGAGGGGGTTAGGTTAGATATTTTGGGAGGGTAGAATTGGAACAAAAAAATTAATAATAACATTAATAATAATAGAAAAAATTCACCTCCAATAATTTAATAATAAAATTTTAACAATACCAAATTTTAAAATCCTCGTAATACAATAATACGGTCATATACATATTTCAAAATAGGAACATTACACAGTTGCTATACTACTTCCCAATTCTAGAGTCAATAGTCAATCAAGCAATCTATGTGGGGTCCGAGAGGGATCCCGCGAGTCAGTGTCAATACAATATATATAGTCCTATTGATGCAAAATATTTAATTATTAATTAAAATACGAACATAAATAGTATGATACTTGTCTTGGTGTTTTCGATGTTGTAGGTGACGACAGAAAAATTCAGGCTAAGTCCCGGAGCTGAATCTTACATTAGCGAAATATGACTCAGTTGCCAATCTAAAGTTGCTACAATTCTTATTAGTTACTTATTAATGATATGATAATCGTCTAGACTCTAAATTCACCGATAATTATAGTAAACATTTGTTTAATAATACAAATATTTTAAGTGTGTAAATGTAAGAAAAATACAATTTTGGTAAAAATAATAAAACTTATTATTTCTTTAATGAAATTATCGTTAATCTCATTAGTAATAAGTTCGTGACAATTAGTAGATATTTTTAACTATGAAGATAATTTATGCAAAAATACTCTTTTAATACATTTAGGCCTCGTTTAGTTCACGGAATCATCGGGTTGGGAAAGGAAAGTGATTACTTTCCTATGTTTGGGTGCCAAAGGAATTGAGGAGGAAAGAAAAGTGATTTCCGATGGAAGGAAAATTAGGGAGGAAAGTGATTCCATCCATCCAAGCAAGGAATCACTTTTCCACATTGAAGTATTTACTTTCCTTTCCAAATTCCTTGGTATTTCCAAACATCAAAAAAGAAAAATCAATAGAAACTGTAATTTTTCAAAGGAAAGAAAATACCAAGGAATTGATTTCCTTTCCCTTCCATTCCACGAACCAAACGAGGCCATAGCATAATATACGTAATTAGTTACTACTAAATAAAACAATATTTTTAAATAATTAATTATTATTTAGTAACGTGAAAATCTACTATTTTTTAAATAATAAATATATGTTTATTCTATATGTAGAACTAATATTTTAGTTAGGTAAAATTATACAAAACTCTTTTTGATAAAGAAATTATTTTTGGAAGCTAATTAATATTTTTATCTACGTAAAAATATTCATACGTATCTAGAACAACATGATTAGAACTGTACATTTATTGTATTCGACTAATTCATGTAGACATTTATAATTATACATATATAACATCTAGTGTTTTTTGACGGCATATAATTATTTCTTAGCAACCCTAAGCTAACATTTTACATTAATCAATTAATGAATCCTAATACATAATCCAATTTAGGAAACTAATTATCCCGGAATTAATAGAGCTTTATTCTGACAATTTCGGTTGGACAAGAATTGGATTTCTCATTCTAATTCTATTCTGAAAAAAGAACATAACCTCTGACAGAAGCTTACCAGAATGTTGAGGAAGGAGAACCGAAGGGTTGCCTCGGCCTCGGGGTCACTTTAAGCGACGGAACGACGGGGACACGGACGGGGCACGCGAACAGATTGGCACGTGCACGAGGAAGCCGGTGCGCGGGTCACGCGGGACGCGCGAGACGCGAGCGCGGGGGTGCGCCCCCGGGGCCCGCGTGATTGTACGCGGGGTAATACGAGCGGGGCGCACGGGGATGCGCGCACGGGGGCTATCATGCACGGGGGCGAGGGCCGGATTGGCGCACACGGGGCGCATGGTCGCGTTGGTCGGCAGCTGATGCAGGGGTCGATGGCCAGACGCAAGATGGATCGGCGGTCAGGTGGCGCATCAAAAATGCCCCGAGAGGGGTGTCGAAACGTCCGGTACGTCGCGAAGATCTTCAGGGTGCGATCAAAATCGGGAGAGGTAGAGTGTGGAGGGTGATAAGGGGACTTTATGAAGGTTTTGGGAATGTAGAAGGGTTCTGAAGGTTTCTGTGGAGGGGGTGATTTCTGTGTGTTTTGATCTACACATAGGGAACATTGTAGATCTGGGAGAGGGGGAAATTGTGCGGGGTAGCCGGAAGAATGGGGTTAGTGGGTTGAACGGGTAGGGAGTTAAGTTTGGTGTGTTTGGGTTAAAGGGTTGAGTTAAGAAATGGGTTAACTGGTTTGGGTTGAGAGTTGGGCTAAACCGCGAGCTCAAGTCGTGGATCTAATTAAACTCACAAAAATTAATATTAAAACCCTTGCAATCAATTAATTATTATAAATAAAATAAAAATCATTTTTCCTATTTTCGACTTATACTAATAGTAGTAGTAGTAATAATAATAATAATACACACTAATCTATAATTAATAGCAAATCAACATTATAAAACCTATTTATTGATTAAAACCAAATTTATAGGTTTTACAACCTCCCCTACTTAGAAAATTTTGTCCTCGAAATTTCTACCCGTAATGAAAGAGAGGGTTAGAACATACCTTAGAACAGATGAGGATACTTCTTCCTTATCTCAGCCTCTCAGATTGACTCGCCTGGGGAGTTGTGATGCCACTCCACTATGACTAGTAGAATCACAGTGTTGCGTAGCTTCTTCTCTCTCGATCCAAGATTCTTACCGGTTGTTCTGGTACTGTAAGACTTGGTCAAATTTTCAGCTCTGAGTGATCCAAAATATGGCTCGGGTCTGATACGTAGCGCCTCAGCTGCGATACGTGTAAGAGGTAGTGCATGCCCTCGAGAGTTGGTAGAAGAACCACTCTGTAAGCTACTTCTCCAACTCTGCTTAGTACTTCAAATGGACCAATATACCTGGGACTAAGCTCCCATCTCTGCTAAATCTGATAGTGTCTCTGGTAGGAAAAATACTAACAAAGACCTTGTCTCCTGCCTCAAACTCTATGTTCGGCGCTTACTGTCTGCCCAATGCTTTTGGCGGTCCTGAGCAATCCTCAAAGTCTCTATGATTATCTTTATTTTCTCTGCAACATCTGTAACCATCTCTGGTCCCAGCATAACACGATCTCCTACGTCGTCCTACGCTAGTAGAGTGCGGCAACGACGCCCATACAATGCCTCAAATGGTGTCATGCAGATGCTGGCCTGGTAGCTATTGTTATATGAGAACTTGACCAGGTGCAAATGATCTTCCCAAGATCCTCCAAACTGCAAGACGCATAATCTCAACATATCCTCAAGCGTCTAAATAGTCCTTTCTGACTGTCTATCGATTTTGGATGGTATGCAGTACTAAACTTTAGCTGAGTACCCAAGCTTTTCTGTAGACTCTTCTAGTAGTATGAGGTGAACCGACTATCTCTGTCTGATATGATGCTGACTGGAAATCTGTAAAGCCTGTAGATATTCTTTATGTAGAGGGCTACTAACTTCTCGGCGGATAAACCAACCTTGAAGGGGATAAAATGGGCAGACTTGGTCAGTCTGTCTATAATTATCCAAATTGCATCCTTCTCTCCTTGGGATCTACGGAATCCCGTTATGAAGTCCGTGGTGATGTGCTCCAAATTTCCACTCCAGAATAGGAAGCGGCTGCAGTAATCCTGCTGGCCTCTGACGATCTGCCTTTACATGCTTGCAGATTAAACACTTGAATACGAATTCTGCCACGTCTCTCTTCATTCCAAGCTACCATACATGTATCTTATGTCCTTGTACATTTTGTTTGCTTCTAGGTGAATGGAATACTGTGACTGATGTGCCTCCTGCATCAACTCGTTCCTCAGTTCACCAGTCGGCATGCAGAGCCTCGTACCATACCTTAATGCTCCATCTCCAGCTATGGAGAAACCCTCAGGTGTTCCGGCTTATACTCGATCTCTCAGCTTGCACAGTGTCTCATCCTGGAATTGAGTCTTCTTAACTTTGTTGATTAGGCTGGACTGTACTTGTAATTACATCATGGGTGAGTCCGTTTCTGGTACAGTAGCTTCTTTTTAAAGCTTCAACATCACAGCTTCTGGTAATATAATTTCTAGTTCTCCATGTCTTCTATCATATGCCGGTCCTACGTTAGAAACATAGCCATCGGGTACCGACTAAGCGCATCAGCAACTACGTTAGCCTTACCCGGATGGTACTACAAATTGACATCAAAGTCCTTTATAAGCTCGAGCCACCGCCTCTGGCGCATGTTGAACTCCTTTTGTGTAAAGATATACTTTAGACTTTTGTGGTCCGTGTATATTTCTACCTTCTCGCCGTATAGGAAATGCTTCCAAAGCTTCAAGACGAAGATAACCGTTGCTAGCTCCAGGTCATGCGTCGGGTAATTCTTCTCATGATCTCGTAACTATCGAAAAACATAAGCAATTACCTTTCTATGCTGCTGTAGTACACATCCCAATCCTTTTTCGGAAGCGTCGCTATAGATAGAGAATCTACCTGATCTTGAGGGTAGCGACAATATTGGTGCTGATGTCAACCTTCTTTTCAATTCCTCAAATGATGCCTGGCACGCCTCGATCCAGACGAATTCTTTATTCTTCCTGGTTAGCATTGTCATGGGCTCAGTAATCCTTGTAAAGTCCTTCACGAACTTCCTGTAATACCCAGCTAAGCCCAAGAAGCTCCTGATCTCTGCAACTGAACTGGACATCTTCTAGTCTCCACGATAATTATCTTCTTAGAAGAACTCATACTTGGACAACTTACCATATAACTTCTCATTCCTTAATGTCTCTAAGACTATTCGCAAGTGCTGCTCATGTTCTTCTTTGGTCTTTGAATAGATCAGAATGTCGTCGATAAAGACAACGACAAATTGGTCCATGTACTCATGGAAGACCTTGTTCATGTGGTACATGAACAATGCTGGAGCATTTCTAAGTCCAAAGGGCATGACCAAGAACTCATATTGTCCATATTTGGTGTTGAATGCCGTCTTTGGAATATCTTCTTTTCTCACTTTGACTTGGTGTTATCCATACCTGAGACCAATCTTCGAGAATACATTCGCTCCGTTCAACTGATCGAAGAGGTCATCGATCCTGGGCGGAGGATACTTGTTCTTGATAGTGATGTTGTTCAATGCCTGGTAATCTATGTACATCCAAACCGTTCCGTCCTTCTTGGGCACAAATAAGATCGGTGCCCCCAGGGTGAAGCTCCACTTCTAATAAATCCCTGGGCCTTGAGCTCGTCGATCTGATCCTTCATCTCCTTAGCCTCCTTGTGGTTGACTCTGTAGCATTGTTGTGAGATAGGGAAAAAGCCAGGTACTAGGTCGATAGTGAAATCCACATCACGATCAGGGGGTAATCCTGGAAGATTGTCGGGAAAGACATCTAGAAATTCTGTTATAAGAAAATGAAGGGGTCCGGTATCTTCTATAATGGAGGTGTATGAGACACACCTCATGCTCTCTGGTGCTCGAACCACCTCAAACTTGGGTCCTCCAGGTGGACTAAAGATGACATAAC
This sequence comes from Iris pallida, assembly GCA_029216955.1. Classification (NCBI taxonomy): domain Eukaryota; kingdom Viridiplantae; phylum Streptophyta; class Magnoliopsida; order Asparagales; family Iridaceae; genus Iris; species Iris pallida. Next base: position 4,275,265 of record JANAVB010031219.1, read on the forward strand.
CCCGATGACAGTCTATCAGGGCATGCTGCTTGCTCAACCAGTCCATTCCCAAGACTACATCGTAGTTAGGGAGAGGCATAACTATAAGGGGTGCTCGAAAAGTATGACCTGAGATAGTGATAGGGCATGTGCAAGTCTCTGTGATTGGGATAGGTCCACCTTTGGTCATTACTCTACAAATCATCTTACTACATCCTATATCTATATGATATGCAATAATGAAATTCGATGATATGAAACTATGTGAGGCTCCAGAATCAAATAAAGCTAATGTCGTGTGCAAATTTAATAAAATAGCACCTACAATGACATCTCCTTCTCTGGCTCCGATTTTGGCTCCTCAATAGCCAATGCAAAAGCTTGCCCTGTTCTATGCTGGTTGTAGTGCTGCTGCTGGATAGGTAGTGGATTGAACGGGTAGAGAGTTAAGTTTAGTAGGTTTTGGTTAAAGGGTTGAGTTAAGAAATGGGTTAACGGGTTTGGGTTGAGAGTTTGGCTAAACTGCGGGCTCGAGTCGCAGGCTCTAATTAAACTAACAAAAATTAATATTAAAACCTTGCAATCAATTAATTATTACGAATAAAATAAAAAATATTTTTTCCTATTTCTGACTAATAATAATAATAATAATAATAATAATAATAATAATAATAATAATAATAATACACACTAATATATATTTAATAGCAAATCAATATTATAAAACCCGTGTATTGATTAAAACCAAATTTATGGGTTTTACAAAATATTTTCATTAATTATAAATATGTTAACTGATCTACGAGATTATATATAATACGAATCATATACTGTATACATGTATAAGATGATATTATAAAATTTATATGTTTATTTAAAATAAGAAATTTTCTACTTTTATACGAAGGTTATAAAGGATTAGAATAGGTTCCTTGATGTATAGGAGTACTACCAATAAAACCCTAACAAGGACTTGTGTAAAAATTCATGCGAGGATGTATGACTCTTGATGGGTTGTTTTGGGGTTATCGTAGATTCCTTGAGGACTGTAGAAGTCGCAGTACACGCTTAGGCTCAGATACAACCTTGGCACATTCAGCCTCACCGTGGGTTAAACTTTGGTACTGCAGTCTTAGTACAGATTGGACAAACTCCAGGCAAGTATAACTTACCTTTTTGATTTACAGTATTTACATGCTTGTATTCCCTATCAGTCGTTTACATGATTCACCTACTCTCATCTGTATACTTACATAATTACACCTGCTAACACATGGACATGCTAAATACATATTGCTAATGGGGTCATTTGTGAATAATTATATATAAAGTACATATATACTTGAGAACCCCATATAAGCCTATTGATAAAATACAACATTTAATACATATTTATAATAAGATATATTGGTGAACACATGTACATGAACCTACTTGTACATATACATATATCTACTAACTATACATATACTTACATGTATAAACAACCATTTATAAGTATACGTATTTAAACTGGCTTATATATATAACAATGATTCACTTGTACATAACTAAAGAGAAGTGGAGGGTATTTAGGTCTTTACCTATATTCTCCTAGGTTTGTTGTTGTTGCAGAGTTGCTTCACCCTTGTGTTGCGGTGGCGCGCCCCAGACCCAGCCGCACGCGCGAGGGTCCGAGAGCTCGGAGGTGGCGAACTCTTGCTGCATTACCGCACGTTGGTCTTGTCGACTCGTGACACCGAGAGGAGGGTTACGTCAACTATCGACTCGCTGACGATAGTCAGTACGACGAGGACGAGGGATGCAAGTGCACAGAGACTGCAAGGCTATGAGGGACAGTTGTGGGCTATAAATCCTTTGCCACGAGAAGCCTTGGCGTCCTGCAGAATGACGAGCCACAAGCCCGACGGCATCGACGTCTCGACGAGGAGCCGAAAGCGCTGCAGAGCATATCGGAAGCTCGACAAGGAAGGGTACTCACCTTGAAACTGTTGTATCGAGCTCCTATGATAGGAGAGGCCCACGAGGAATGGTGCTCGGTTCTGCTTCGATTCTCTTGGGTGTTAAAAATGCTAGCGACTTGGAGTGGGCAACGCTTGGGTGTGGACGAGATACCAAAGAACCCTGGAAGGAGCTGTAGGAATTTTTTCAATATGTTTCACTTAAAAACTGCAAACAAAATAAATTATGTAAATGTTACCGGTCTTCGGAGAAGTCGCGCACGTAGCAATGTCCTAAGAGTTAATCCGGATCTATGTGCAGACTATATCCGAACGCTCCTAGTAGTAAAATTCTCGCTCTACTGGAATCTCCTTGCCGCACACGAGTAGAAAGAGTGACCACCGACTTAGCTCTGCCCAGAGCAACAAATAAAGAGCAACAGAGTTTCGGAGTGACAAGAATTTCGAGATCGAACGAGAGAGAGTATTATGTAGGAATTTTTAGTGTCAAACAAAGTGTTGAGATAGACCTCAATATATAGACTTTTCTCCAACGGTTATGGAGTAATAGAGATTGAAGGCAATTTAATCCAGCCAATAAAGACTGAACGTTACAAATAATTCAAATGAAAAATATGTGAAACATTGTATCTGGACAGGTTTTAATATATCCAACGTTACAAAAATAAATGAATAACAACGGTCAAAAAAATCAATGAAGAGCAAAAATATTTTTGGATCTCAGCCCGAACCCGAAGAGAAAATCGAATTGGCATTCGGTGCCCGCAGATGTGGGCACATACCCTCACCCGTTACGCATGCCAAACCGAACCGAGCCGACCAGGCCGGGCGGTGGCGGCGGCGCACGTGTATGACTTATAGGTTTTCCACACATGACTTCAATGAAGCACAAAAGAGTAAAGCAATATAAGCACACATTAGTCCACACACAAATCTGATGTGGGACTAAAGGAGGAATGAGACTTAAGCTTTTGCTCAAAAGCAATAACAGCTAATAATCCCCCCAAAAGGTCAAGTTCCAAAATAATAAAGGGAAAGAAAAATAAAGAAATGAATAAGAAATTTTTTGGACAATTGTATACTATGCATAAATGAGATGAACTACAGCCTTGAATCTCACATAGTGACTACTGTCTTTGTCTAAAGAAGAGCTTGATGTACTATGCCTTGAATCAGTCTTCTTGAACCAGATTTAGAGAATAACACACATAGTACGCTAGAGGTACTTGGGTCTATTGGGTGGCGCGTTTAGTTGGCCATGCGCACATTTTCATATTCATGAGAGTTGTCTAGGATCGGCCTATCCTATAGTCGCGGCCTTCATGACCTTTCATATAGTTAAGTCCTCAAGGGTTGGTGATAAGAATCAACCCTACATATCATGCTTGGACTTATTAAGAGTTTAATGTCACCCTATCCATATCATACAAGGAACACTGTCACCATAGGGATGGGGTATCAATGTACACATGTACAGCCTCTTGGGCTTTTATTTTAAAGATAATTTAATCTCAGGGTCAGTGTTCCATAATAGTCACCTAGTCCAGCTTGTTCCTACCCATTGAACCGGCTTCTTGGGATCCACTACACCATAATAGGCGATTACCCACGGTTATTACCGTGACAATTATTTTTCGTCACGGTAATAACCGTTACTAGTGGGGCGTGGTTATTATTTGGTCATGGTTATAACCGTTACAAATATTTGTTTTGGTCACGGTTATAACCGTTACAAATATTTGTTTTGGTAACGGTTATAACCGTTGCAAATATTCCATTTGTCACAGTTATAACCGTGGCAAATATTTCATTTGTCACAGTTATAACCGTGGCAAATATTCCATTTGTCACAGTTATTAATGTGGCAGTTAGTTTGTTTTGTCACAGTTTTTATTGTGACTACATTATTTTTTTTGTTACTATTCTCCACTAATTGTCACAGTTATAACCATTACAATTGGACTATTTAAATAAAAAAAAAACTACATTCAACTTGTAACTAAACAATAAACAACATATCCAATTTTATAATATTTTACTTTCATAATAATTCAACCATTCCAAACCAATAACTAAACCACAAAATTTTCAATAACAATTCCGAGCAAGTAACTAAACCACATAATTTGCAATAACAATTCAACCATTCCAAACTAGAAACAAAACCACATAATTTCAAATAACAATTCAACCATTCAAATTAGTAATTAAACCACATAATATTTGAAAAATAAGCAACTAAACCACATGATGTTCAATAGCATCCATACATTAATATTTTAGTAAGGAAACATTCCATTGTTGGTTTCAATGACAACAAAACAAGGCTCTAGATGCATGAAGCAAACCATAAAACATTTCAAACTCTTATGTTTTTGGATAATCAAGACGAGGCTCTCTTGAGGAAGAATGAAAGTGCTTGCATCCATGCTAAAACTGTACATATTCCTGCATGTAAGAGTAAAAGAAGTATAAAATTAAAAAGTGTGCAAACTAGTAAAAGAAGTTTCAGGAAAAACATACATGTGAGCACATGTTCTTTGCACATGATCCTACAGTAAACTTAAATATTTTGTTTCATTGGGTGATGCATTCTTGAAGCTACTACTCTGTTGCTGCAAGTAAATGTTATATATTACAAGATCAGGAAGAGCTAATATTCAGCTTCTTCTTTCCCCTGCCTTCTCTGATACCTGTCAGGTATCAGAATTCACTTGAATATCCTATTACCTGCATTCACTCAACCCTACGTACCCATTTCAGTCCCACATTTCACATGTCCTGCTCACTTTGATTCTGCGTTTCAAACATAACCTCATGCATATATTGCATGTACACTAGACTAATTGCATTCATCACTGTCAGTTTAAGGGAAACTGTAGAAAGGAGCCTTATATCATTTATATGTTTTCGTCTATACGACAAATGCAGACTTGAGGTTTCGACAACCAAAGCAAACCGATACGTTAGCACTCTGATCAACTAAAGTCTTTGGATGGATTATTTGAAACAGGCCTGCTCAAGATGAACACAAAAATGTACAGATATTAACCTGCATTCAACAAGTAAATAATGAGATGAGTCTATTAAAATGAAGTCTGATAGCAAAGATACTTCTTCAGTTTGGTAAAAAGATCCCCACATCAATCTCAGATCTTGTTATTTGCTCATTAACACCTCAAATTTGTATAAAACTCTTGTTGCCACTTGTGAGGACTCCTAGGAACAGTTGTATACCAAAGAATGACAAACATCTGCGGAACTATATCAAATTTCAAGGGATATTGAGTGCTTATCATAGTTTGCAGTATCAGCCAATTCGGCCGAAACCGATATGGTTTGGCATGTTCCAATCCAATACCGACATTGGAGGTCTCTTTTCTTGTCAAATAGGCAAAAAAAAAATTGAATGAAAAAGACCAATCAACTAGGATATAAAAGCATAGTAAGATTGTAAAAGCATGTAAATGAAGAAAACTTTTGTCGCAGGTAAACCAACAGATAATGGTGACTTCTAGATCTGATACACATATAGAAGTTCACATATCCTTACTACATTCTCTGATTGCCTGCAGATCTGATACAACATATATCAGAGGCAATTAAGCTACTGCATCATATCAGCATATTCTGCATCCCAAAATGATTCACTACATTGCATTTTCTATTTCACTAATGATCACTCTTTCCCCTGCCTTCTCTGATACCTGTCAGGTATCAGAATTCACTTGAATATCCTATTACCTGCATTCACTCAACCCTACGTACCCATTTCAGTCCCACATTTCACATGTCCGGCTCACTTTGATTCTGCGTTTCAAACATAACCTTATGCATATATTGCATGTACACTAGACTAATTGCATTCATCACTGTCATGCTTGCAACATCATATAATCCCAGTCTATGCCCATGTTTTGACAGAAACTATGGACTAGAGATGTATCATAGCATAGCCTAGAATAATAGGAGTGTGTATGGTTTCAGTCCATCTCATGGACCCAATGCATCCTTGATCAGTGCACAAAGCAATGTACTGACCCACAAAACTTGGTGACCAGGCCTGCATCATGTTTCAATCCATAGGAACCTGTTGGTCTTGAGTAGCAGTAGTAATCGTAGTAAAGGGGTTGGTTCCTGTAGACGAAAGTAAGGTAATTCTGTGATAATACATGTGCAGCCCCTGAGGTTGGCATGTATCAGCCCAGATGTACATATTGGTTCAGTTCAATATGTTGAAGATAGGGATACTAAGGTCCAGTCCCTATAAGGTTAGCAGACCTTTATAGCAGAGAATTACTATTAAGACAGGCAATGTCACCTGACATACACTATATGGTTCAAGCACCCATGTGTTGCCCAAGCATGTCCTTAACCTTTACCAATCATCTTGTGTTCTGTTCAATAACTTGACTGTCAATTATATGGGTTTTGGTTACTTAAGCCTGTGTGTAAATCCTTGAGTATCTAGCAGGTGTACTCCATTAGAAGGGCTCGTAATCTCACTATTATTCCTATCAGTTCAGGAGGCAATGACAGTTAATAGTCAAATAGCTGTTCAGAGAAGGGAGAGACTAAGCATGTGATTGCAAAGGTACCAGAGCAGCTTGGACATGATAGCCATAGTAACTCACAGCCATTATACCTGCAAGTATTTAGTCACATGAAAAAATCTATAAAATGTTATACATATTCTGATCCCTCATATACTTATAACAAAAAAACTTTTATCTAAAATATGGTTTACCTTTCACCTTGGTCTACTACTGATAGGAGTATGCTTGACGAATCTTTGCTAGCTGAATCAACTATCTTATTTTGGAACTATGTACAACAATGTAAAGGCACCAACATTAGAATAGTGAAACAAGCAACAAGAACGTATCACATGGTTACATAATAATCACCTTAGATAAATCAAGCCTTAGACAATCAGCTATCTTGCTGGGCTTGTGCCCTCAATAGAAGCGCACAAGCGTGAAACAACAGGGTGAATCTGACCATGGGCAAACAATATTCATAAATAAAATAAGAAAAGTTTGATAAGGCAAGAAAATGTTGCTATCAGTCCTTCTCTAAAATGGTAACAGAACTAAGAAACCTGTTTTGACAATGTTGCTATCAGTCCTTCCCTTGGCCACAGTTGAACAAACATTAGGGGTATTAATATTGGGATAATCCAGCTTTATCAACTGTCCATGTTACCTATAGTGACTTCCAAGATGGGCATTCTATTATTCTTATGCACATCACAATCGCTGAATCTTATACAATGTTGCCATCTTGCTGATTATGCTCAACTTAACTGAAGTTTTGGTATGTCAATTTGAAACTAGTAGCAAACATCTGCATTTTATCATTAGTTTCTGTCAAACTTGCATCCACTCTTAAAAATAAATATTAGGATAATTGGCAATGCCAAGATGTATAATTTGGTCCAGGCCTCTGGAATTCCTATTGTAGCCAAGTACCAACCTATATTTATAACCCGAGTCAGATCCAATGTATATATTACTGGCACAAAGCCTTCCATATTACCTGAGTATTTTGACAGAAGTTCTCCTTGTAACCATTAGAGCTTGGTGTGTGCCCCTTTCTTCATAATTCAAATTGACCCTGAGGCTCCCTATATTCATGTTCCAGTTAGGCACAAACACCTGTAGATGCACTAGCATGATCAGAAGTCGTGTGAAGAAATTGGAGATACCTGAAACTAGATATATCAGCATTCTGGTAACACGGATGGTGAGTTAAAATGAAAGTGATTTGAATAAGGATCTGGGTCTCATACCATCTCTGATACCATATACAGAGAAGAGTTGGGGAGGAACCAGGGGAACAGAGCAAGATCCCTCTATGATTCCGTTCATTTCTGGTTCAGTCCCTAAATCCTTTTGCCTAATTCATGGCATGGTGGCTGATCACTGCAGCCCCTCGTTGTGCTTCGCCTTGGCTTGGCTTTGTATTTCGGTTGCCTTCAAAAGGAAGAAATCATAGCAATGTTTAAGTTGGAATCCACCAGAACAGGCAGGGGCAGGCCATCTCCTAGGCGGTTTACAAAGGAAATTCGAGAACCTGTGCAGAATTAAATGAGGTTATATATTAGTTCAGTTGGATGAAAGTATGAGTACAGCACAATTAATATAGAAGTAATGCCCTGTAGGCTATACTATGGGACTGAAGTGAGGAAGATTGATTCAACTTCATTATAAAATCTGAATGCACATTTTGATGTATAGACAGAGATGCAAGTAAAGGCACTGAAACCAGGGTATGATTACTATGGTTCTGATTACTACCAGTTTAAATATAAATGTTGTATAGCACAGTTAAGAGGAGTCTCCCAATTCATGACATCCATCCATTTAATATCTTGACCCCTCTCTTTGAAACTCTAATTTGATGATTATGGATATCCAGTTAGCAATTGCTTCAGTCCAGTTTGAGTTAAACCTATATACTAATGTGCTGGGTTCCACCTGGATGTACAGTATAGATAAATAGTTGAGGGCCATGATATCCTAGACTGTATGACTAAGAGTTCCCTGCATATAGGATTAGCCTTCTAACTGCATGATCCACCACTGTTTTACTTATATCAATTCAGTCCTACATGTTCAGTCTCTCTAAGAATACCATTTCAGTCTTTGTGACAGCCTTTGACACCAATATGACTTGTAGGTCGATATTAGGATAGGTACAAATAGACTATAAGGTTTTGATGCCACAAATTTAGCAGCCCAATAGGACTCCCTGTACCAAGTGTACTTGTATCTCTTTGGGCTTAGTTCAGTTCACATTTCTTGCATTTTCATGATCTGCAACCCATGTTACATTCCTGCATACGATAGCTTAGTATCAGATATCTGATAACTGCATTCATCCCTTATATGTTCAGGCCTTTGAGCCTTCATATTCCAGGCATTAGCCCACTGCCTCAGATCAATTATTGTCCTGCACTCCCTTGAACTCCATATAGATGATGGAGTGAATGTACCAGTTGTTTGTTGCAATGTACCAAACCTTAGGAAGAGAGGTCAGATTGGTGCCTTAGTACAGGAGATTGTGCATTCGAGTGATAGGATGTGAGTGAGTTTGAGGGAGGCCCAGGTTGATGGTTCTGTCCACTTGAGACTAAACCCCTTGTATCATTGTCCACTGCCTTCATGTTAATGAAATCCCTTAGTTTGTTCAGTTTTCCTAACCATCATCCAGGTTAGAGGGTTGCATTCTTATTTTCTGAGGAAGGGTAATATCCTGATGTCAGGATTCATTCCTGTAGGAGTGTCCAATATAGGATCTTTGGTTCAGTCCCCCTCTTCACATATATCCATTTTGCCTTTGTATCAGTCGAATGGGTTATGAGATGGGGGAGTCTGACTTGTCACTTATCACTGGTAACAACCAGTGACAGGAAAGGTAGGTTGGAACACCTCAAAGGGTGGCCTAGCATGAGATATAAGATTAGGATGTTAGAGGAACAAACAGACACCCAATACGTTTCAGTTAGACACGAGTACCTGTTAACTCTTCTCTGATTCCTATATAGGAATCAGTAGGTGTTGAGTTCATCCTCTGTTACTATAATACACATTATAAAAGAAAATTTAAAGAAATAAATTCAATGATGCATACTTGGAGATGAAAAGGGCCTATTTTCCATGTTACCTGACCAACTTACACATTTTTCTTCCTTACCTTTTTTTTGTGTTGTCGTATCTTAATCGGCACACCCAACTACAAGTCGATCTGCAACCACAAAGAACGCACAATAGCCAATAAATCCATAGTAACATGGTTCCATCATGAATTTTTAGCATGATTAAGATGATTATAGGTCCATAGTAACATGGTTCCATCATGAATTTTTAGCATGACTGCTGTCAGTAATATAAAAGAACGCACAATAGCCAATAAACTCATTCCCCAACCTTGATACCAAACCATTCATTGGCATTTCTATTAACAGTGTCACTTGGACATTCCCACCTCAAACTCAACCTCAACACCTCATTGAAAGCCATAGCAGGCCCTCTTTCTTAAAGTAGAGGAATAGACACTCGACATAGCACCAAAATATATGGTGCACAAACAAGAATAGGTCATAGACACTCTACATACTAACCAGTAGAAGGACACCTTCAAAGGCTGTCATACAACAACATTCCCCATCAACCTACACTGATATAAACCAAAAAGCATGTAGTTCCCAAACTCTATTTGTATGTCCCTGAGTCAGTACCCATATCAGTATTCGTGGTACATAGATGTCAAATGAGATTATTATTTTTTAAAATACCTAGATTAAATGTTTGCATTGAATGGTAGGTTAGGGTTGAGAAGACAACGGGCCTGCTTAGACTTGTAGCAAAGGCGGCATGCCTTATCGGGTCGGTACGGGAGGTGACCCGCATGCTCGACGGGTGCTGCCGGTACCCCCAGTAGCAGGCGCGCTAGAGGAACCGCATCAAATTAAGGTCCTTTTATTTCATCAAATTAAACACGCATTTTATCAAACATGTCGTGGGCGTGGGGGGATACTCACCGATGCCAGCTTAGGTTCCATCGGGATGGCGATGCTGAGATCGGTAGGGATGAGGGCGTTCCATTAGTCGGGACTTTGTTCTCTAGAACACTGAAAACATGTAAATAAACATAATGAGAGTTGATTCCATTGAAGATACTCTCTTTCTCCTGCTGTGAGCGAGCTTCTGGATTTGGAGAGAGGGATGTTCATCGGTAGAGTTGATTCCATTGATGACGACTTCCTTCCTCACCGGCACCACCAAAAGCTTACTAAGACGAGGGCTCTTTTGCGGTGAAGACAGTGGCGTTGGCGGTCGAGTTGTCACATAAGAAGGAGGAGAGAGACGTGGGAATGGTGAGAAATGCACAAAAAAGAAGAGAGGGATGTGGGAATGGTGAGAAATTATTTCTCAAATTTTGCTCCATGTCAAACATTGTAAAAAATTGTACGGGAAGAGTAAAAATTTATGTGGGAACTGGACCTTTTTTCCTTGTAACACTTATATTTGTAACGGTTTTTATTGTTACATAAATTATAAAAATAACAATATTTGAAAATTAAAATTATTGTAACGGTTTTTTAATTATTGTAACAGTTATTACCATTACAATAGTGTCACGATAATAACCGTTACTAATTGTAAAAAAATAGTGTTACAAATTGTACGTTTTGGTGTAGTGATCTCCAGTCAGACTTGGTTGGGTTACCACTGCTGGTGACTAAACTGTAGGCTTAACCCCATCCCCCTCGATGATTCTAGGATCAATTTCTTAGACAGACCCTTCGTCAAGTGGTCTACAAGGTTCTTTTCTAACTTTATATAGTCAAGAACCACATATTTGCCCAATAGACTCTTTATTGACTTGAAGCGCAGTTGCAGGTGCTTGTTCATCTTAGCATTCACAGAATCATGCTTTAGTAGTTCTATAACAGATTTATTATCACAGTTTATAAAAATTGCAGGAACAGGATGAACAGAAACAAATATATACATAATAAGATTTCTAAGCCATCCGGCTTCTGTACAGGTAGTGTCTAAAGCTATCATTTCAGAGTCTATTGTACTTCTGATAATGATAGCTTATTTACATGATCTTCAGGAGATCGCAGCTCCTGCTAGGGTAAAAATATATCCAATTACGGATTTTACATCATGTGAATCAGTTATCCAATTTGCATCTGAGTAACCTTATATGATATCAGGGTATCTAGTATAATGAAGTTTATAATCTAGAGTACCCTTAAGATATCTAATACTCTGTCCAATGCAGTCCAGTATGATTGGTTTGGGTTACTAGTATATCTACTTAGTCTTCCAATAACAAATACAATATCAGGTCTGGTCCTATTTGTTATGTACATAAGGGATCCTATCATCTGTGAATATCTATGTTGTTCCATAGGAGATCCTTCATTCTTCTTGAGAACAATATTACTGTCATAAGGGTGAGGGCATATTTTTTTATCAAATTACTCAAACTTTCTTAACATTTTCTCAATTGAATGTGCTAAGGATAGAGTATAACCCTCTTTGTATTTGGACACTTGTATTTCTAGGATTAGGTTTGCTTTACCTAGGTTTTTCATATCAAACTGGTTAGATAAATAATTTTTAGTATTATTTATCAATTCCAGTAAAGGTCCTAGAACTTCCATTTGTATTCTCAATTGAATGTGCTAAGGATAAATAATTCTTAGTATTATTTACTCAAACTTCCATTTATATTTTTAGAATACAAACATTTATCATATTCATTTGGCACAAAACCAAATTCTAATATGACTTTGTCAAATTTGTTGTGCCATTGCTTGGGAGCTTGTTTTAGGCCATAAAATGATTTCACTAATCTACAAACCTTCTTTTATTAACCTTTAGCAATGAAACTTTCAAGTTGCTCTATATATATCTCTTCTTCTAAATCTTCATTTAGAAATGCTGTCTTTACGTCCATTTGATGGATCAGCAAGTCATAAATGGAAGCTAAGGATATGAGGGTTATAATAGAAGTGATCCTAGCTACAAGAGAGTAGGCATCAAAATAATCTAATCCTTTTTTTGGGTAAAACCTTTGGCTACTAGTCTAGCATTGTATTTCTCTATGGTACAATCGACTTTAAGTTTCTTTTTGAAGATCCATTTATAACCTATGGGTTTACTATCTAAAGGTAGGTATGCTAAAAACCAAGTATTATTCTCCATAATGAAGTTGTAATCATTGTTAATAGCTTCTTTCCAGAAAGGGGCATCAAGAGAGGATATGGCTTCTTCATAGGTTGTGGGATCACCCTCTATCAAAAATGTGAAGAATCCTTCTCCTAAATTCTTTTCAATCCTTTCTCTCTTACTCCTTCTAGGTTCTATGACTTGTTCAGGTTGAGAAATGGATATTTGATCATGAGAACTAGTAGATGGAGTAAGAGAAGGGTTGGAGGAAAATGAAGAGTTTCTATCCTTGAAGGAAAAAATATTCTCAAAGTAAACTGCATCTCTAGCTTCTATAATTGTGTTATTAGAGATTTTATTTACTTCAGAATGGGTTACAAGAAATCTATTGGCATTACTATCTAGGGCATATCCTATGAACACAACATCTACAGTCTTAGGTCATATCTTCCTTTTTTTGGGTTCATGAATTCCTACATTAGCTAGACATTCCCCAAACTTTAAGATAATTGATCCTAGGGGTTCGACCTTGTAGTGCCCCTTCCTGGAATATTAATATATATTATTTTATTTTATTTTATTTTATTTTATTGAAATTATGATTTTTAGAATTTTATAAATAATTAATTAGATAATTATTACGGTAGATGCCTTTAGTCACGATTAAATTTGGAGTACAAGATGACCAAGAATCATGGCACGGATAGTCCAGTCGTGTGTTTTGACTAGTGTATTAGCCATGTCAAAGAAGACCCAGCCATAAGTGTGTCCCAACTAGGAAAACCGGGCCAAGTTGCGACCTGACCTCTATAAAGAATTTAATTAAGTCATTTAATAATTTAATGACTTTTAGGAAACCTAGTTATGCCAAATTAGTTCGGACTGGACCCAAACCAAGCCCCAGCCCATGTAGACATGTAGAACATCTAAAGAGGTCCATATAGATAATTATGAGTGTGATTTAGTCAGTGTATCTATTTTAATGAATAAAAAGGTAATTTTATATAAATAAGTATTGTATGTAGTATATGTGTATTTATATAGAGATTGATAATTGGTTCCTGAGTATGTGGTAACAGGTTGTCTTTGAGATTTTAAGAATTGTTAGGTTATATATATTTGTAAATATATATGTACGTATATTTACAGTATACATATATTAGGCACTATGAGAATATTAACATATTTTAATTATATAAATTTCATAAATATTTCTTATATGTAACTAAAAGGGTGTATATGTATATTTTCTCGTTTGGTAGTTCCTTTTTACATAAATATAATATATGCATATTATATGGTATATATATATATTTATATTTTTTTATTATATATATATATATATATATATATATATATATATATATATATATATATAATATATATATATATATATATATATATATATATATATATATATATATATATATATATATATATATATATATATACATGCAGTTGGAGTAAAAATAATTGTATATATAATGTATCTATAAATATATAATAAATAGAAGACAGAGAAAAAGGAAAAAAGAAATCAATAATAATAATAATATATATAAATAATTAGGAATTGTGGGAATAAACAAAATGTTAATTATTTTGTGTTAGCTATACTATAAAAATCTTGATATATACATATATGGTATGGTATATATATGTATTTAACATATGTATAGGTATATATATATATATATATATATATATATATATATATATATATATATATATATATATATATATATATATATAAATATGGTAATATATAATAGATAATAAAGGAGATAACACCCCCAGCCGAGCGTGCCAACAGGCTCGAGCCCGACCCCCGCACACCCGCTGTATATAAACAGAGCGAGAGAGAGAAGAACGAAGAAACCCGAACCGTAACCCGACTCCTACGCCACCACACGACCGCGCGCCACATCGTTGAAGCCTGGGCGACCTTCCCACGACCGCGCGCCATCGCGCGAGTTGCCGGACGGCGACTGAACGCACGCGCGCACGTGAAACATGGAGGAACACAGCAGCAGCAACACAGCGGGAGCCTAACTTCACTGGATGAGTGCGTCGTCCACAATAATCCTTTTTTCGAACCGATTCCTCTGGTACGTACCCAAACTATACGACTTCGCATCCCTATAATTAGATTCAGGAAGAACATAGTTAAAACTAGGGTTAATTCGACCCAAAGATCGACCAATATCTGTTCGAAAACAGGGTATGGGATAGTCCCAACACCCAAGTTGGAAGGCCTATTAATGGCAAACCATAGATAGTCTATGAAATCTATCTGAACAGAATTTTAGTCAACCTAAACAGCATCGAAACCCTTTTTGTAGTTTTATTTTTCATCGAATATGTGTTGAGAAATCAGATTCCCAAAACCGAGAAAAATTCGTTTTCAAAATAGTGAATTTCAATAAAAACATTCGATACGACGTGCGTTCCGCCAATCCGGACGACGTGGTCGCGAACCGAAAGCATCGAAAGGTGCATAATGGCTTCGTGGACGTGTGGACTTTGATGGAATTCAAATTGGTTGCGTGTGCGCGACAAATTTGATGCGTATCCGTCAAAATTTACCGTAACGACCACTTTGTACAAACTCCAATTACTTTGTGCACGCTCGTCAGATTGAAATGAAACTTGCGCCAACAGGACCGTATCATTTTTCTGATCCTGTATGCCAAGTTTGGTCCGATTCTGAGACAGTTGACCAGATTGCCGCTTTACGGGCCCTACGATCCGACTCAACGGGCGATTTTGTGCACGGCCCGCCGGAATCTAACTTTTGGACATACGGTTGGTTTCGTATCAGAAAATCGGACCTATAGATATATATTTTGACGACTTTAGAGACCATAGACTTTGGCATACTTTTTGGTACAAAGTGGGTCCAACGGTGGACACCGTTTTGACCCGAAATTACCGTTTTACCCATGTGTCCAAAATTGGACTTAAGGACAGGAAAATTTAGCCCATGATTCCATGTTTATACTTTTATCGTGTATTTCATTATTATTTACAGATTTATGGATTTTGTCATTTATTGAATCTGTTGTGAGAATGTACTCGTTCCATTCCTGACTGAAAACTAATATTTTTCAGGTTTAGCTGCGATCACTCTTAGCACTGGAAAGGCATAGGTATGCTGAGGTCAACCTAGATAGTTGAACTAGCTGTCTTTTCTATTTATGAGATATTGTATTTTCTAGCAAATGTGAAGTTGTGAAACCTTGTAATTTGTAAACTTGATTTAATAATGTGAATGAGCAATAAATGTATATTTTGTAATTTTGAGCATCTTGGCCGTGACAGTATTTTACCGCCGACTATACGGCATAGGCTGGCTTGGATACGTCTCGTATCCGAAAAGCGGGTGCGAGTCGTGACATGCCTTTCCATAACTCATATGTTGTCTTATCATTAGTCTTACTGGATATCCTATTAAGGATATAACAGACTGACAAAAGGGCTTCTCCCCAAAGATTATCTGGGGCACCTGAGATGAGAAGCATGGCATTTACCATGTCTAATAGAGTGCGATTCTTTCTTTCAGCAACTCCGTTGGACTGTGGTAAATAAGGAGCAGTTACCTTATGTATAATTCCATGTTCTTCACAGAAGTTAGTCATTTCATTTGAGGTATATTCTCCACCACGACTGATCTAAGGATCTTAATCTTTCTATCTAACTAGTTCTCAGCTTCAGACTTATAGTCCTTGAATCTGTCTTGAACATCATCTTTGGTCTTAAGAAGTTAGGTGTAACAGTACTTAGAATGGTCATCTATAAAAGTGATAAAGTACTTTCTACCACCTCGAGTTAAAACCCAGTTGGAATCACAAATGTCACTATGGATAACTTCTAGGAGTTCAGAATCCCTATTGATAGATTTGAAAGATAATCTAGTGTGTTTGGCATGAACACAGATCTCACATTTGTGTTCATCATCTATAGGAGTCCTAGGGATAAGATCTAAGTTTATCATCCTTTTAATAGATCCTAAATTCATATGACCTAGTCTACCATGCCAAATATTGGAGGATTCAACATTTGCAATAACAAAAGAAGGATTTGAAATTTTATTCATAGTACTTAAAATAAAAAGACCATCCTTTACAAATCCTTTTCCTATAGATAAATCATTCTTGGAAAAAACCACTTTATTAGCCTCCATCACAATCTTGTATCCTGAGGCTACAAGTAGAGATCCACTAACTAGGTTCCTCCTAACTGATGGCACATGAAGCACATCATGGAGAGGTAGAATTTTTTCTGATGTCAACTTCAGATTTATTCTTTCTCTTCCTACAATCTGTGCTGTTGAACCATCTCCTAGGGTCACACCTCCTCCACCCGATTCCTGATAGTTTAAAAAACTAGAGTGATCAAAAGAAACATGAATATTTGCTCAAGAATCCAACCACCAATCATCAGAATGACAAGAAATATTTATTATAGGTTGATAGCTTATAGACCTGAAGGAGCTAGAAGACCCATTCAGAATCATGTTAGCCTCTAGCTTGTTAGAGCCTTTCCCTTTGAAGGAGGTCTCCTTGGTGATTAGGCTTGGGTTTGCCATGGATTTCTATAGGGTTTACTCAATAAAGATGGTTTAAGCTAAAATTAACATTTGAAATGATTTTAGTAATTTACCTTTAAAATTTTAGGTTTTCTAGTTTTGATAAGGTTGGGTTAGCTGTAGGTGCCGGATCCCAGCAAGCGGAGGTTCACTAGAAATACTTAAATACCGGACGCTTAGACAATTTTTTGCCTTGTTGACAGAAGGGCCCTTTCGATTTGTACCCAAACAAATCTCTACTTTAGAACTTTAAAATTAAAAGAATTTACTAAATCAATAGCATGTTTGCTTTAGCCTAAATTAAAATATTGAGTAGGAAAAAACCTAGTATTGACAAAATGTAGTAACATAATAATGTTTGTCTAAGGTGTCAATTTCTAGAAACAGACTTATGAAGCAACAATTGTTATATAACTAATAACAATATATATGTAACTAATGTGACAATTATTTAACAAATAGTAAGAATTTCTTTAAAAATATGCTGCTTAAACAAGGACAATTATATAAAAAAATTGTCTGGTAATATTTTAACGAATACTTATTAAGCAAAATCATGTGACAACAACTTTGCTAGTAAAGTTATTTTGCTATAGTTTTGTGTAGTAAGCAATTATTAAATGAATATTTTGTGTAGAATTTAATAGTAAGTAAATTAAATAAATGTTTATGCACTATTTATAAATATTAAGGGTATGGAAAAATAATTGTTAATATTAAGAAGAAATTGTTAACAGTAAGTAGGCAAATAAATGTTTACCACTCAACTAATTTGTTTGAGGGGAAACAATTGTTCAACAGTGAGGAATATTTGCTACTAGAAGCAATTTCTGTAGAAATATTTATAACAACAATTAAGTAATTTGTATAAAAAAATGTTGTCTTGAGCAAATTATTAAGTAACCAAAATTGTTTTAGACAAATTCTTAGGCAATCAATATATATATATATATATATATATATATATATATATATATATATATATATATATATATATATATATATATATATATATAAAATGTTGTCTTGAGCAAATTATTAAGCAACCAAAATTGTTTTAGACAAATTCTTAGGCAATCAATATATATATATTGGCTGGGACCGGTGGCGTCGTCTGACCTTGCCGCTGCAGACGTCCAACTCAATGAAATCCCCGACGCACTGACATGGGCTGCCACGCCAGGTGGAACCTTCACGATGGCCTCCGCCAGGCTCGTGGTGAGAGGACCTGACGCTCCTTCACCGATGATCGCTCCTTTCTGGCACTTCTGCATCCCCAACAAATGGTCAATCCTCATCTGGAGAGCTCACCACAGGAAGCTTCCCACCGATGACTCCCTCACCTCCATCGGCTACAGCCTTGCCTCTAAGTGCCATTGCTGGACTTTGTACCACTCAGAAACCGTCGAACACATCCTGTTCTTCGGCGACCTCGCCACTCAGATGTGGTCCAGCCTCTCGCGCCGTTGCAGACTTGATCACCGTGTCGGGGGCTTCAACGATCTCCTCGCCAGCTGGGGTAAATCTCATGGCCTTCAGATCATCGTAGCCGTCCGAATTTGGTCTCTCTAGAAGAACCAAAACAAACATAGATACGAAGGACGCCAAAACAACCCCTCTCAGCTGATCTGGAAGGTCCTCCGTCAGAGTCTCAAAATCAGCAGACGCTGCACACACTCTCCGGACCGTTTCTGGATAGCGCTGTCCTAACCTACGGTCCGGGCCAACTAGTCTTTTTGGTTGCTTCTACCTCCTTTCGGCTTTTGTTGTCTTTTTACGCTGGTCGCTTTTCCTTGTATAGGCTTCGGCATTTTGCGCCTGATACATCAATAAAGTTCCTTTTTGATATATATATATATATATATTTTCCTTTTTGGTTATATATATATATATATATATATATATATATATATATATATATATATATTGCAAATATGCCTTGAAACAAATTTATTTTGTGTACAAAGATGTTAACAGTAAACAAGCTTGTGGTAAGCAAGCTTTTGGTAACAGAATATGAACAATAGGCTAATGTATGAATATTTGTATGGTAAGCAAGTAATCAATATATGAATATATGTTAACAGTAAACAAGCTTTTGGTAAAACATATATAATGAGTGATTTGGTACCAATGGTAAGAGATCTTTGGTAACAGTAAACAAAAATTAATGATAGTTTGTGACAAGGAATTTGCTTTGACCAAAATAATCCTTACAATAATATGTTCCTTAACAGTATGATCCTTACTATAGTAGTGAAGAAAAAGAAGTCCAATTTGGTCCTTATAACAATCCTTACTATAGTATGATGCTCGTATATATATAACCACAGTAATCTGGTAGAAGGTTGTTTATATGCAATGTTAACCGCAAAAAATTAATGATTTGTTAACAGTAGAAAATTTAACAAATTAGAATAGATAATCCTAACTAACTCTTAGATTGTAGGACTTTCTTCAATATTCTTCACTTAAAAACTGCAAACAAAATAAATTATGTCAATGTTACCGGCCTCCAGGGAAGTTGCTGTTGGTGTTTTATTCTATGTGTTGTGTGTGTTCACAACATTCTATTGTTAAAAGATAGTCCCACATCGGAAAATCACACCAATATGTATCTCTATATATTACTTATGAAGGAATAGAGAGATGCACATGGGTTGAGGCCCAATGGAGGGTGCCATGTGGGAGGATTTTACATAGAGGTGAGAATAAGAAACCAACTTTTGGCCAAAATGAAAATAGATTGGAGCTAAGCCCCGAAGGGGCTTAGCGACTCGGACTCGGGCTCGGGCTCGGGCTCGGGCTCGGGCTTTTGAGGCTTAATGTGGCTTTTTGATTGCACTTTGCACTTTTTGATGGCACTTTGCACTTAGCACGACAGCTCGTCGCTAGGCGCATTGTGCGCTTTAGTTGCGCTCGTGCGCGAGCCTCTGCGCGGCCTGCATGGCGTACGGGGCGTACTGAGCGTACTGAGCGTACGGGACGTACGGGTCGAGCGGGTCGAGCGGGTCGAGCGGGCCGTTCAATTATGTAACGTCCGCGGGTCTTGTGGGCTCAGATCCGGAAATGGCTCAGATCCAGAAAATCCGGATCTGGCATTAAACCAGGGCGTACGTTCAGAATTTGAAAAGCCCATCTCGTGCCTATAATATCAGAAGCATCTCCTCTCTCTAAGGTTACAGAAAATAATCAGAGAATTTCCAGAGAGAGAGAAGTGCTGCTGCTATTCCGAGGAGTCGTCGACATTTTTGGCCAGCGTTCTAAAGTTCTCTTCGAACTTGCTGGTTCCTGGAGGCTTGTCCGTAAGGCGGATATAGCTTTGAGCGCCGGTGATCTTTCACCCCAGCAGGCTTTCTTCTTCTTCTGTTGCCTTCGAGAATACCGTCACTTCTCTTTAGAAGTTATACGGTTCTGTTGCCTTCGAGAATACCGTCGCTTCTCTTTAGAAGTTATACGGTTCTGTTGCCTTCGATAATACCGTCGCTTCTCTTTAGAAGTTATACGGTTCTGTTGCCTTCGAGAAATATTACAAAATCTCTTTAGATTCTCGTAATACAACATCACCTTCTTTAGGGTGTTGTTGCTGGAAATATTGTCTTTACAATAGTTTCTGAAAACGTGTTTTTCCATCGATTGTTCGCCAAGGGACTAACAATCTCAAAGCTATATCGAAAAGATGGATAACTCACGTGCATCGCTCGTCAATACAGACTTTAACAAGTTGGAAAAATTCGACGGCGAACATTTCCAAATCTGGAAACGGAAAGTAACCTTAAACATTCAACTCGTGGAAGTTGATCACGTGCTGAATGAGGAAGAACCGATCGTTCCAACAACCGGAACCGCAGAAGTTATTGCAGCTGCTAAGTCCAAGCAGGCAAAATGGATTAGAGAAAACAGTATCTGTAAACTGTTGATTCTCAATAGCATGGAAGACTCTCTGGCAGAGTCCTATTCCAAGAAGAATTCTGCCAAAGAGATTTGGGACTCCTTGGGGAAATTGTACGAAGATGATGAGAATCGGTCCAAGATCTTCTTGGTTGAAAGATACCACAAGTGGACCTTCAAAGATGAGAAGGCTATGCTGCCCCAAGTAAAGGAGTTTCTGAAGCTGCGCCAAAAGTTGGATGACGAGAAGATGCCTCTTGTCGACAAGTTTGTCGTTGGAGGAATCGTCTCTAAACTTCCTGCGGGTTGGAGCAACTTCTATGCAAGGATGCACCGCAAGAAGCTGGACATATGTATGGAAGATCTCCTGCAAGTGATCCATGTTGAGGACGAGATGCGCTCTCAACAGAAGATGGATTCTCTGTCCAAACAACTGGCGAAAGCAAATCTGGTCTAAACCAGAGAGTACAAGGGGAAGCAGGCGGCTTCTCCTCACAAGAAGAAGAAGGACTTCACTAATCTGAAAGTGAAGAGTCCTTCATTCAAGAATCAGAAGTCCAAGTCCCATGTGACTTGTTACAAATGTGGCAAGAAGGGCCACTACAAAAGTGACTGCAAGGAACCAGAAAAAGGTGAGCCTAGTAAGGTTTCTTTGGTTACTAATCTGGTTGCAATGATAGCGCAGGTTGCAAATGTGGGGGTTGACTCGGACTGGTGGATAGACACTGGTGCGACATGTCATGTCTGCTCAGACAAGGAATGGTTCGACTCCTATGAGCCAACTTCCGAGAAAGTCATAATGGCAAACCAGGGACAAGCTGAAGCACTGGGGATCGGGATGGTGGAGCTGAAACTCACATCAGGGAACACTCTGACGCTTCAAGGAGTGAAGCATGTTCCTGCAATTGCTAAGAACCTGATCTCTGGGAGCCTGCTTTGTAACGCAGGCTTGAGGATGGACATCAATGCTGGCCAGATGGTGATGTCCAAGAAGGGTACATTCTTCGAAAAAGCTTTCCAGACTGAAGGAATGTACAAAATTCAGCTTGTTGTAACCCAAAAAAATGATATTAATGCTATTTCTACTTTGAACTATTCTTTTGAGTTGTGGCATAATAGGCTAGGACATGTTCATTGTAAAAGAATTAACAAGATGTCTAGCCTAGGACTTATCTCCAAGTGTGGGGATAAGGTAGAGAAATGTGAAGTGTGTGCTCAGACGAAGATCACAAGGAAACCCTTTCACAGGGTCCATCGAAGCACAGATCTTCTGGAGTTGGTTCACTCAGATATCTGTGATTTCAAGCAATTCTCTACAAAAGCCGGGATAAAGTATTTTATTACTTTCATCGATGACTTCTCAAAGTATGCTTTTGTTTACCTGCTCAAGTCTAAAGACGAAGCATTCGAGAAGTTCAAGGAGTTCAGGGCCGAGGCTGAACGGCAAACTGGACAACAACTCAAAAGGCTAAGGAGTGATCGAGGCGGGGAGTATCGGTCTCATGATTTTTCATTATTCTGTAAAAAACATGGAATCATAAATAAGACGACGGCTCCGTACTCTCCTCAATACAACGGAGTAGCAGAAAGGAAGAACAGAACGTTGACAGAGATGATGAACTCTATGCTGTTGACTGTGGGTCTTCCAAAGAGCTTCTGGGGAGAAGCTGCATTAACGGCTACTTTTATTCTCAATAGAGTACCGTATGCAACTTCGGACATAACACCTCATGAACTCTGGTTCAAAGTCAGACCTAACTTGAATGTCATTTGAGTGTGGGGGTGTCTGGCTTACGTGAAGCTCCCAGATCTGAAGATTCAGAAGCTGGGGACTAGGACCACTAAGGCTATCTTCTTGGGTTATGCCGAGAAGAGTGATGCTCGGAGATTCCTTGATATAGAATCAAATCATATCATTGAATCTCGCGATGCTAAATATTTTGAAGACAAGTTTGCAAGGCACAAAAATATTGTTCTCGCGGATCTTCCGGAGAATGATGAGAGTGCAAAGCAGACAGAAGTCCTTAAAGAACCAGTAGTCCAAGAAGAAGCTATTGTCGAAGAGACACCAGTTGAACCAGAACTCGCTGAGCCGTCAACTAAGCGAGTAAGGAGGCCGAAAGACTTCGGAGATGACTTCGTCACTTATCATGTGGAAGCAGATCCGTTTACCTATAATGAAGCGATGAAGACCAGAGATGTTGTATTCTGGAAGGAGGCGATAGACAATGAGATTGACTCAATCATCTCCAATAATACATGGGTGTTAGTTGACCTGCCAGAAGGAGCAAGACCCATCGGATGCAAATGGATCTTCAAGAAGAAGATGAAAGCAGATGGAACCATCGACAAATTCAAGGCCAGGCTAGTGGCCAAAGGGTTTGCTCAGAAACATGGGATCGACTATTTTGATACTTATGCTCCAGTAGCTCGGATGACAACCATCAGATTGTTAATTGCTCTAGCAGCAATACACAAACTAGTGATACATCAGATGGATGTGAAAACGGCATTCCTTAATGGCGAGCTGACAGAAGAGATCTACATGCAACAACCAGAAGGTTTTGTCGTCAGAGGTCTGGAAGACAAAGTCTGCAAGTTGATGAAGTCTCTGTATGGTTTGAAACAAGCTCCCAAAATATGGCATGAGAAGTTTG
Organism: Iris pallida; assembly: GCA_029216955.1. Classification (NCBI taxonomy): domain Eukaryota; kingdom Viridiplantae; phylum Streptophyta; class Magnoliopsida; order Asparagales; family Iridaceae; genus Iris; species Iris pallida. The sequence goes on from JANAVB010031219.1 coordinate 4,299,032, forward strand.
ACAAAGTGATAAGGTCAAATGGCTACAAGGTCAGTGAAACAGACAAGTGTGTCTATACTAAGTTTGCTGACGGAAGAGGAGTTATCGTTTGTCTATACGTTGATGACATGCTAATCCTAGGTACGGATTTAAGCTGTGTCACAGAGACAAAGAAATTTCTCTCGACCAAGTTCAGTATGAAGGACTTGGGGGATGCCGATGTTATCTTGGGGCTCAAGATCATCCGGACAGGCACGGGAATAGCACTGTCACAATCTCATTACATTGATAAAATGCTCACTCGATACGGGTATCAAGATCTTCCTATAATTGATACACCGTACCGGAGTGATCAGAAGCTGGAGCCAAATTCGAGAGAAAGCGTCAAGCAATTGGAGTACGCCAGCGTCATCGGAAGCTTGATGTACGCTACTACTGCCACAAGGCCTGACATAGCTTTTGCGGTGGGAATGCTGAGTCGGTTCACTAGCAACCCAGGCGTTGAACACTGGAACGCTGTGAAGCGTGTTATGAGATATCTAAAAAAGACTCAGACATTTGCACTATACTACAGCGGAGATCCGTCAGTAGTGGAAGGCTTCAGTGATGCTAGCTGGTGTTCAGAGGTGGAGAGCGAGTATTCTACAGGTGGATTCATATTCGCCTTGGGCGGAGCTGCTATATCGTGGAAATCGAAGAAGCAGACAATGTTATCTCGCTCCTTCATGGATTCTGAATTCTTTGTATTGGATGCTGCTGCAGATGAAGCAGAGTGGCTTCGGAAGCTCATGTATGATCTTCCAGTGGTTGGAGCTCAGATACCGACAATCCCGATATACTGTGACAACCAGGCGGCAGCAGCAGTAGCATCAAATGAACTCTTTAACGGGAAGAAGAGGACTGTGCGGTTAAAGCACAGAGCAGTGAACGATCTCATCAAACGAGGCGTCATTGCAGTGATCGATGTTCGGAGTCAGGAGAACCTGGCAGATCCGTTCACGAAAGGCCTCAAACGACAGCTGCTCGAGGACACAGCAAGGAAGATGGGTTTGAAGGCATTCTAATATTGTGTCATTATAATCCTATCAATAAATTTTATGTTATTGGTTCAAAGAGAAATCTACCAGATATCTAATTTTTTGATTCAAGGGAGGACTATTGACTGAAAAAATATTAGTTAACAGTGGGTACTTGTTCTGCGGAACATGGAAGGGTTTCGGACCCAGAACCACTGTTGTCTACTATGAATTTTCTACGGAAAATTGATCCTGTGGGAAGGATGACATAATGCCTTAATGAGTTCTCAGACTGAGTGAAGGTCTGTTATGCTTTACAGGAAGCATGGTAGCACAGCACTACAAGGAGTGTGACTCCATGCTATGTGTGGCGGTGACTCCACCATGAGGTTCTCGAAAGAGGTAAATCCTCGGCTATGTTAGCCAAGTCACAGCGGCGTAGCACCGCAAATAGGCAGTTGGCCTAATGCTGTATATTGAATTAAAGAGGGATGTAGTCAGCACTACAAAGAGGAGGTGTTTCTCATGTTACGGGTGGCACGACACCACAATGAGGTAAACCCAGCTAGGGACAAAACCTCGGCCTTGCAAGCCATGTCGTAGCGGCGTAACACCGCACAGAAGCGTAAGGCTTCATGCTGGGTAGTTTGGCACTACAAAGGGGCTAGACCTCATGCTACGGGTAGTATGACACTACGATGAGGTTCCCGGTGATTCGGGATAAGGTCCTCGGCTTAAGGCCATGTCATAGCGGCGTAGCACCGCAAAGAAAGCGTTGGACGCTTCATGCCATGTCTCTTTAATAAAGAACTCACCTATAATGTATGGACAGAAAAATAGGCCGTTTCTTGAGGGTAAATTTGTAGACGCCCAAAATACATACATTGAAATCCAGGCTGGCACAAGGCCTTTAATGTGCAGCCAGAAGCACAGATAACTACATTATGTGAGTGAAAAAAATTACAGTTGTGGTACAGAATTCAAGGCGTAGTCCATTCTTGTATCATACTGTTGTTCAACCCATGCGGGAAGATTCAAGTCGTCAGCGACATCTATCCTAATGCATAATGGACAGTTATTATGTGGAACGCTTAACTCATATATATAGAGATATGTGGGGGATTGTTGGTGTTTTATTCTATGTGTTGTGTGTGTTCACAACATTCTATTGTTAAAAGATAGTCCCACATCGGAAAATCACACCAATATGTATCTCTATATATTACTTATGAAGGAATAGAGAGATGCACATGGGTTGAGGCCCAATGGAGGGTACCATGTGGGGGGATTTTACATAGAGGTGAGAATAAGAAACCAACTTTTGGCCAAAATGAAAATAGATTGGAGCTAAGCCCCGAAGGGGCTTAGCGACTCGGACTCGGACTCGGGCTCGGGCTCGGACTTGGGCTTGGGCTTGGGCTAATGGCTCAGATCCAGAAAATCCGGATCTGGCATTAAACCAGGGCGTGCATTCAGAATTTGAAAAGCCCATCTCGTGCCTATAATATCAGAAGCATCTCCTCTCTCTAAGGTTACAGAAAATAATCAGAGAATTTCCAGAGAGAGAGAGAGAAGTGCTGCTGCTATTCCGAGGAGTCGTCGACAATTTTTGGCCAGCGTTCTAAAGTTCTCTTCGAACTTGCTGGTTCCTGGAGGCTTGTCCGTAAGGCGGATATAGCTTTGAGCGCCGGTGATCTTTCACCCCAGCAGGCTTTCTTCTTCTTCTGTTGCCTTCGAGAATACCGTCGCTTCTCTTTAAAAGTTATACGGTTCTGTTGCCTTCGAGAATACCGTCGCTTCTCTTTAGAAGTTATACGGTTCTGTTGCCTTCGAGAATACCGTCGCTTCTCTTTAGAAGTTATACGGTTCTGTTGCCTTCGAGAAATATTACGAAATCTCTTTAGATTCTCGTAATACAACATCACCTTCTTTAGGGTGTTGTTGCTGGAAACATTGTCTTTACAATAGTTTCTGAAAACGTGTTTTTCCATCGATTGTTCGCCAAGGGACTAACAGTTGCGCACGTAGCACTGTCCTAAGAGTTAGTCTGGGTCTATGTGTAGACTGTATCCGAACACTCCTAGTGGTAAAATCTTTGCTCCACCGGAATTACCTTGCCGTACATGACGTAGAGAGAGTGACCACCGACTTAGCTCTGTCCAAAGCAACAAACGAAGAGCAACAGAATTTTAGAGCGACAAGAATTTTGAGATCGAGAGAGAGGGAGTATTCTGTAGGAATTTTCAGTGTCAAATGAAGTGTTGAGATAGGCCTCAATATATAGGCTTTTCTCCAACGGTTATGGAGTAATGGAGATTGAAGGCAATTTAATCCATCCAATAAAGACTGAACGTTACAAATAATTCAAATGAAAAACATGTGATACATTGTATTTTTTGGATACATCCGTTACGCGCACCGAACAGAACAGAACCGAACCGAGCTGAGCCGAGCCGGGCGACGGTCGCGGCGGCACGCGCGTGTTGCCCATGGGTCTCCCACACATGACTTCAATGAAGCACAAGAGAGTAAATCAATATAAGCACACACGCAAATCCGATGTGGGAGTAAAGGAGGAATGGGACTTGAGCTTTTACTCAAAAGCAACGGCAGCTAACAGGAGCTCCGATTGCAGTCAAGGTGGTAAGCGATGGGAGATTGGTCCGACGGCAATCTCGACGTGTAAAAGGAGATGTCGACGACGACGCTGCAACTGGCTTGACGAGGTCGAGGGAATATGCCACGGGGATACAGTTGGAATGACGAGCGAGGGTGGTTCGATCCGGGCGTTCAGCGGCACCGCTGGAATCAATCGCCCGTGCGGTGGTGCGCGTGCATAGGGCGACCGTGGCTGCTTCCACCAGCGCTCGTGCGATCATTGGTACTGCTCATGGGTGGTTCAACTATGGTAATGGCCGGGTGCACATGAGCGTGTAGGTCGTGGCTTGTGGTCTGGTGTGTCGAGGCGAGCAGGGAGGAGGAATGGAGGAGAAGGTGGGAGGAAGAAGGAGGTGCAACAGTGAGAAGGAAAGATGAGGGGAGGGAGCGATCATATGCAAAGGGCAGTCATAGCCGTACACAGGCGTGCCTGCGGGATGCAACTGCAGCGTGCAGTGCTGCAGACTGCAGTGCATGCAGAGGTGCAGATGCCTGCTGTACGAAGGGTGGGGGAGAAGAGAAGGCTTTCTTTGAATTGAAGGAATACGGGTTTGGGTTTTACGGATTTAGGATCCATTACCCGCCCGCCCAGTGCCCCATATCAAAGTAAGGGCACGGGTTCAGGCCGCGGAACTTGGCGCTGGGTTCGCCCCGCCCGATCGGGATCCCACACACCAGAAAGTGGGCTGCCCTATTGGGCCGAAACTTAAGGGGCTTTAGGGTTTAGGTTTTCTAAGAACACAATACTAACCTACACTTCCTAATAACTATTTTATATTAAGATAGAAACTATTAGTTATTAATATTAACTGTATTGATAGGTTTCCGAGGAGCAAAATTTATACGTATATTAAAAATCATAATATTCCAATATCAATTTATTCTAAAAATATTTTATTGAGTATAAAAATATACAAAAAAGGAAAAACAATAATAATAATAATAATTTAAAGCTTGCTAAAAAGACAATTATGACTTATTAAATAAATAGATAGCTATAACAAGGTGGAAATGGTTAGTGGGTCTGGATCCAACAATTAGCACACACATATGAGTTTTTAAATCCCTAACATAAGTGTATATATATATATAAGGTCAGTGGTCCACAGGATATTTTTAATATATATATATATATATATATATATATATATATATATATATATATATATATATATATATATATATATATACTAGTCATAACCCGTGTCCATAGGGCATGGTTCATTTAAGGTATTCCCCCTCAAAATCTTGGACCCCTTTTAGAACAATAATAATTATGAGTATATATATACTAGTCATAACCCGTGTCCATAGGGCATGGTTCATTTAAGGTATTCCCCCTCAAAATCTTGGACCCCTTTTAGAACAATAATAATTATGAGGCCCCCATCAAAATATTAAATTCCAACCACTGCTGGATATGAATTTTTTTTGGATTTCCCATAAAACCTCACTCTCAATAATACTCATCCACAACCATTATGAGTGCAAACCCCACTCTTTGGATTCCCCATAAAATTTCACTCTCAATAATGCTCATTTCCCATAAAACTCCACTCTCAATAATGTTCATCCACAATCATTATGAGTGCAAATCCCACTCTTTGGATTTCCCATAAAACCCCACAACCGTTGATTCACCAAGATTAAATCCCAACCACTCTTTATCTTGGCACAGTCAGCCCTAGGATTCAAAAACCTTTGTGTTTTGTATAATATATATATATATATATATATATATATATATATATATATATATATATATATATATATATATATATATATATATATATAATAAAAATGTAATATATATATATATATATATATATATATATATATATATATATATATATATATATATATATATATATATATATATATATATATATTCCAAAAGGGAATTAAATTGATAACTAAAAGTGGCTCGTGAAGAGCATTACAGACCAGTGTGGGCCGTAAGACAAAAGGGCCCTGGAGAGCAGGTGCAAAAAAGAAAACATAAGAAATTCACATTTTTCGAAATTACGGAGACGTAATTTCGAAAAGCTGCAGTGACCACCCCATTCGAAAATACAAAATATGAAATATCAAAAGATTACAGAAAGTCAAAAGTCAAGCTGGTGTGGGCACGAAGCCCTATGGGCACCCTGCCTGAGACTGGCCGCACTGTCCAAGGCGTGCGCGCGGCACGAGGTGCTCGGCCCCCCCCGCGTGCAAGAGCACCGATGGGGAGACCGAGGAGGGTGGAGAAAGAGGAGGCTCCGGCGATGGCCCGGAGGGAGGGGCCGGGGGGACGGGGTCGGGGGGACGGGGCCGGGGACGACCGGACGAGCGCGCAGGCCGAGAGAGAAGCGGGGGCAGAGGGGGCCAGAGGGGGCAGGTCCGGGGAGTCAGCCGGAGGGGCCGAGAACGGCGGCAAGGGAGGGGATGTGGGCGGCTCGAAATGCGAGGGGAAGGGCACGGAGGCGCGTCCTCCGGAGGGAGGAGGGCGGGGGAGCCAGCCCAAAGGGAAAGAGCTGGCCGGGAGAGGGAGGGCGGGGCGCAGCGCCGTCGGCCGCCGGGGGAGATGCGACTAACGAGAGAAAGTAAGAAAAGAGAGGGGGATGGGAACGGCGGAGGGACCACCGGAGACCAGAGCGTGCGCCGCGGGGCGAGAACAGCGGCATCGCCGACGTCACGACCACCGCCAGATTAGGTGACGCTGCGCGTCCCGAGGGGGGCTCGCGACCCAAGGGAGGTTGGGGGAGATCACCGGCGACCCAAGGTAGGATGGTCAGGTCGGCGACGTCGGGAACGATAACGAGGAGCGACGGCCGGAGAGGGGTTCGACTCCCAAGGGCGGGAGGAACCGGCGACGGCTGGGGAAGGGCAGGAGCCCCGGGGGGGTGAGGCATGGTCTGACCGGAGGGGAAAAGCCAGAGAAGGAGGGCCGGGCTGCGGAGGGAGCGGGCGGGTGCCCTCGACTGAGGGGGATAAAGGCACCACGAGGGCGGCGACGGGCGGTGGGAGCACTGGAGCGGGGGGAGGCCATTGCGCCTGGGGGAACGACAGGGCGGCGCACGGGCCTAGGGAAGAGCCAGGCGGAGGGGGAGCCGGAGAAGGAAGGGGAACCGTGGCGACCGAAGGAGGAGGGGCCGCGGACGAGAGAAAGGCCAGCGTAACGCCAAGGACAGCGGACGGAGCGCGCTGGGCGGCGAGCGCGCTAGACGGGGGGCCGAGGAGGGAGGGAGCCAGAGAAGGCCGCAGGTGCCGAACGCGGCGGCGCCTTCGACGCCCAGGGCGGCTGAAGCGACGAGGGTGAGAGGAGAAGGAGGAGAGGGAGCCATACGTTGGGCAGACGCCGACCGGAGGGGGGCCCGCGGAAGCGGAAGGGCTGGCCATCCGAAGGGGGGTAAGGGGAGAGGGGGGCTCGCGGCTGTAGGAGCGTAAAAAGTGCTTCAAAGAAATCGTCATCTCATTCGTAAGTGGCCTGCTTTACGCCTAACAGAACGGGTAATTTTTTTACGCCCAAGATAAGGCTAATTGTATTACGCCTAAGCAGATTGATCTTTTTACGCTTGGGTCTGCATCGGTGATTTTACGCCAAGGACTGAGCAGCATCTTTCACACTGGACAAAGGCTATCAAATCTCGCATTTAATACAGACTTTGACATGAAGATATCAATGATGGCATTTACCACAGAATTCAATGGAATTTGTCTCATAGAAAGACCATTGTTGTCGTTTATAGAGATCGAGCTACTTTACGCTCACTGAATGGTTTTTTTTACGCACGGAGGTTTACATGAGTCCTTACACTCATAAAAAACAATGTGTGCGTGAAGTCTATTTGAGCCATTTTACGCTCAAGGTTATTCAATAACCACTTTACGCTGGAAACCTATGACAGAGCTAGTTTACGCTCATCCTTTTACGCCCTATTCGTTCTGGCCAGTTTGGAACGTGGTGTGCCTACGTGGTCTTCATGCCATATATTTCGAAGAATGTGTGTACATGTATTCTATTCTTACTGAAATGATGGGACACGTGTCAGCATATACAGACGATGACTCTGATCGTGGATGGCAGTTGTTAGCGTAAAGACAGATTTTGATGCGCTTTTACGCACGGAAGCCCTAGTCTATAAATAGACTGATTTTTCTCATAACAAACACACAGGAAGGGAGAAACAGGAGAGAATACAGAGATCAGAGCTTCGAGATTTTGATTCTCTAGAGCATCCTTCTTCAACTTTTCTTCCAGAACAAAGTGAAGCAAAGCAGGAAAGTATTCGGCCTCGCCATCAGTGCCCAAGTGCGTCGATACCTTTCTGGTGCATTAGTTCTTCCAAATTGTTCTACTTCAAGCAGTGATCTTCATCATCATCATATAGTCCAAGGAACAAAGTGATCATTTACGAATCAGACTTCCATAGCAATACTTTCCCAGAATCAAATTAGTACTTCTTGTACTTTTCTTCTTGTTTTTTGTTTTCAAAAGCCAATTCCTCCCAGGCATTTTGTTAATCGAAACAAAAATGGCGACTCTGCTGGGGACGACCTTCTCCTATGACGAGGAGGTGATTGCTCAATATGATGATGTTTCGGTCGGTTCGACCAAGAAGACTCTGGTTGTGCACTTCGACCAGACTGCCTATGAAGAAATGCTCCGAACTGGGGGTGGTTCTCGCCATTCCAATGTTCAAAAGTCTCGCAAAGCACGAAAAGTTTGGATTCCCAAATCCAAAGTGATTTCTGATCTCTCTGCTGCTTCTGATGACAAGGGAACTCTTCCCACTCCTGTCGTAGGGGCTCCCATTCATAACGAGGCAGTCCCTACTTCAAAGTTGCACTCGAAGTATGACAATTTGTCTCCCGTTTGTAACGGTGAAGATAACCAGGTTTCACGCCCATTGCGTAAAAATCAAATTTTACGCTCAGTGGGTAAGAACCAAATTTTACGTTCAGTTCATAAGAATGAGTTTCCCATTCGTAATGGGGTAGACTCTAAAGCTTGTGCTTCTGGGTGTAAGAATCAGTCTCCCGTCGGTGACGTGGTAGGCCCAAATAAATTACGCTCCTCGCGTAAAACAAAATCTCCTGTTAGTAACGTGGCAGATAACAAGATTTTACGTTCCATGCGTAAAGATAAATCTCCTGTCTATGACAGTGTAGATAAAATTCACAATGATGCTCATATGTCAAATGTGAATGTATCTAAATATGTGCAGCGTAAAAATATTGTTGGTAAAACCTCTGTTCTACACCAACAACCTTCTTATACTGCTTTACGCAAGGTACCAAACTTACAAATCACACGCCAAGAAAATGGAGTCCTGCGTGCTAAATCTCAAGATTTACGCACACAATTCCAAACACGTAGAAATGTACAATTTGGTTCTGCGAATGCAGCCAGTAATCTTCTTTATACACAAGGGACTAAACATTTTTCTACCCCAAATGTAATAAAGAAGAATACTTCATCCACTCCTTCTGACTTGCGCGAATTGCTAATGCAAAAGCGTAAGAATAGACAATCTCCGGTGACATTCCCCCAAGAAAAACATCTTTGTGAATACCACCTTGTAATTAACTGTTGTTGTTCAGCTTCAAGACGATCGGTTTTTGATCGATTGAGTTTCAATACACCTCCACATCAAGCTGAAGACCAAGAACATGAGTTGCCATATGTGTCAGTCAACATGGCATCTCATACTAACAGAGGACGACATCCAAGACGGAACACGTCCCAAACTCTAAGTCAACAACAGTTCAACAGGCTTCTTGATTCCTTTGAAGGAGTATATCAGAATACTCGGTCAAGAAGACAAAGACATTTGCAGACTTCTGATTCAGAGGCTGGGGGTACTCAATCTTTTGAGTCTGATACCGATAGCGTGGATCGTACTTCTATACAAATCCTTCTGTATCTTCAAGAGAGGTTGAATCCTACGCTATTGGAGATGAACCAGAGACATCATCTGCTAATACAGAACAACGTCTCACTGCTGTTGAACAATCACTGAAGGATATGCTTAATATGGTGCAAAGCATGCATCAAATAATTTTGAATCAGCAAACTGCTCAACCGACAGTAGTGACACCGGCACCAGTAGCAGCACAAACTCAAGATAGTCAAGGGGTTGAAATACCTTTAAACATTCAAGAGCCTGCTGCTAATCAAAATTTTGCATCTCCAGATCCTATTATTCCAGAAGATGTACCACCCCCAGTGGGGGTCATGGTACATCCAACGACTACTCAGTCAAATGCGCTTCCTCAAACCAGTGAAGCTATTCAAGCAGTGCGTGAACTTAAAGCACAGTTTGAAGTTTTAAGGCACAAAGATCAACTCCAGAGGTTAGGGATTAAACAACCTTATCCTCCTCATTGGAATGATGTGCCCTTTCCACCGAAGTTCAAGCCACAATCCATGGTTTTATTCGATGGAAAAGCATCTCCCAGCCAATATATCAATTACTTTGATATTATGACTGTACACTTGCAGAAAAATGATGCTCTTCTCACTCGAGTGTTCATTGGGTGTTTGACGGGTTCGGTTTATGACTGGTATCGTAGCTTACCTGATAACTCTATTTCGTCTTTTGACGAATTCAAGGCAATATTTCTCTCCCGCTTCTATGAAGGAGGAATGGACATGAACATGTCCTCCTTAATAGAAATAAAACAAAAGGAGAAAGAAGATACTCGAACGTTCATTGAACGTTTCCGACAGGCTACTCTAAAGATGCCTCCTGGTATGCCAGATTCAGCGTTGATCGATACATGCACAATGAATCTGCGACCATCCATTGCTGTCTTCACAGGTTCCCAATTCTCAGATTGGACTTCATTTATCATAGCAGCAGTTTCTGTCGAGACCAATGGTAGGTTGGCTCGCGAACGTGGGATGATTTTTGCTTCAGAAGATAAAGGAAAGAAAAATAATCCTGGTAATAATCCTGGCAATCGTAATGTGAAAGGAAAAGATACTCTTATGGTCAATCTTTCCAAGAACAAAACGACGTCAGGTAATCAGGAATCCTCCAGGTCAAAGGAAGAATACTCTTTTGACGAAAGTGATATTCCAATGTCTGGTGAAAAGTGGTAAACTTCAGATTCCAGAGCCAAAGAGGCCTAATAAGGTGAATCTGACCGACAATCCCAAGTATTGTATCTATCATAGATATATTAATCATCCTACCAGTGCTTGCTATGTCTTGAAAAAGAAGATCCAAGAGCTGATAAATGGTGGCACCATCGCTTTAACCAATGATGACCATACGGTGACAACCAATATGGTTTCTCTTCAGTTTGGGGATTTTCCTCCACAGCAAGTCCCAGATAGAATTATCCCAATTTCGAAGGCGACAATGAAGATTGTGAATATCCCGTCTGCCAGGGAAAAAAATACAGGATTGCTGCCTCTCACATTGAAGAATGGTGAAATCATGTGGGTACATCCTGACTTAGTGCCTGAACTGGAAAATGAAGGTAAAGCTTCAAAATCCAAGAAAGGCAAGAAAGTCAAAACTTGCAACATGATTTCTCATATTATTCCAGATCCTGATGACTTGGATCATCTATGGGACGGCCTCCCTCTAGAAGATAGACTGAAAGGACTAAACATCTGTCCTCCAAGTCCAGCTCCTCCTACCAAGCTTAAGCTTACTCATCAGCAGTGGCTAGCCATGAATAGTATTCCTTTATACCGGGCACAACAAGTCTTTGCTGCTTATGAAAAAGCTCCAACAGGGATTTCTTCTCGTATCCCGAATCCTTCTCCTTCCTTAACTACAGAGACGTCTGTGTTTCATTCTCCTGTAGTTGCAGAGATTCATTCCTCTTCCTATGCTGAAACACCTGTTCAAAGTTCACTGCCTATCCATTTGTATAGTCAGCAATCTGTTTTTCTCATGAAGAAGATGGGGTACGACTTTCAAAAGGCCGAAGGTTTGAACCATGATAAAGGAATACGTCTTCCTTTACAAATTCAAAATCAGAATTCTACCGCTGGATTGGGTTCTGAAGTCCCTCGTAACAATCCTCACAAGAAGAAGGCTAAAGGAAGAAAGACTAAATCCTGTAATATGGTACTTTCTTCTCCTGAGTCTGAGAAAGAAACTTTTGTTGGTACAAGATCTGGAAAAGAGTACCACAAAGACTATGAGGGATCTTCCAAAGAAGCAGAAGATGTAGTAGAAATACTACTGGTTCAACCTTCTCCTGTTCCTGCTAAACCGTCTGTGGTTGAAAAGGGAAAACAGAAGGCAGTACACTTTGATATCCCATTAAGGTCTGCTTCCAGTCAGGGGGTGACAATAAAGCCTTACAAGTTCGATATTCTAGCTCAGTTAGCCAATACTCCGGCTAGATTGTCTATATTTGAACTGCTTAGCCTCTCCAGAGAAAGCAGAGAGACTTTGAGCGAAGCTTTACTTCAAGCAGATTCATGCTTAGCTCAACTCAAGACTCCCGACAATATGCCAGTGTCATATCCACAATGTCATAGCGTGATGGAAGCAATTCCCAACATCATCTTTACACAAGAGGATATGCTATTGAAACACAACAAGCATGATAGGCCTCTGTGCTACACTGGATATATCGGATCCACTGAAATTGACAGGATCTATATTGATCCCGGGTCCTCAATCAACATAATTCTTCAGAGTATGCTAAGACCCCTGAGGATTCCTACTAGTGAGCTGACTTACACTAGTACCACTATTGTTGGTTTTAACTCTGGCAAGAGTAAGCCACTGGGGAAGATTCGGTTGCAGATTCAGATTGGTGATCTTCGAACCATGGTAACTTTCTATGTTATCAACTCAGATGTATCCTACAATATTCTTCTTGGAAGACCGTGGATTCATGAGCATAATATTGTGCATTCAACTCTCCACCAATGCTTCAAATATGTAGATTCCCAAGGAGTTGTGAAAACTGAATTTGCTGATATTAATCCTTTCAAGGGTGTCGAAGCCTACTTCTCTGATTCAAGGCTTTATAAACAAAAACATACGAAAGAGATATCAGACATGGCTGAAGAATCATCATCTGAGGATCAGTCTATCAATGAAGATCCGCCAGAGGAACAACCCTTGAAGATCATGGTCAAGGGACGAATCCAATCTCAACTTGTCAATGATCAACCTTTGATAATCAAGGTTAAAGGAAGAACTCAAACTTTATCTGAGGAATCAATAAAAATTCCTGCTAAGAGCCAAGTCCAACCTTTTATGATCAAAGTTAAAGGGCGTACTTCTGGTACGAATGATTCAGAATCACCATTGATCGTTAATATTGGCAATTCTACGCAGAAGACGGATGATGGTCCACCGTTGAATAATCCGAAGCATAGCAATCAGACTGTAAATGATGTAAATATTGCTCATCTCTTTGATATCAATAAAGATTTCCTTTTCGAGTATATGGCTGTCAAGTTTATTGAGAGAATGACTTTATCTTCTGATAATCAAAGTCATCAATATAAAGACAACATAGATTTCTCATATGATGAATCTAGACAGATATTCTCAGTCAATATGGTTCAAACCGATGACGAATCAGAGCCATTTGAGAATGACCCTTGGGCTCAACAGATGGATACTCAATGGAAACTTCGTTTTGAACAGCGACAGCCACCTACAGAAGATGAGATTATCCAGATCGATGTTCAAAATGGAACTACGCCCAAACCAATTTTCATCAGTAAGAATCTTTCTGAAGACGAAAAGGAAGAATTGACAAAACTTATCAAAGATTATATTGACATCTTTGCATGGAGTTATGAGGATATGCCAGGACTAGATCCTAAGGTTGCTACTCATAAACTTAATATTTTGCCTAACGTCAAACCTGTAAAACAACAGCAACGGCGCTTTAGACCAGATATGATGGATGCAATTGAAGCAGAAGTCAAAAAGCTGATCACTTGCGGTTTCGTTCGTGAAGAACAACACCCTGATTGGGTGGCCAATATTGTTCCCGTTATGAAGAAGAACGGAAAAGTCCGAGTTTGTATAGACTACCGAGATCTTAATACAGCTTGTCCAAAGGACGAATTTTTACTTCCTATTACTGATGTCATGATAGACAATACATGCGGTTTTGAACGTATGTCTTTCATGGACGGATTCTCAGGATACAATCAGATCAAGATGCATCCAGAAGATGAGAAGCATACATCTTTTCGAACACTCCTTGGGGTTTTCTGCTATACGGTAATGCCGTTTGGTCTTAAAAATGCCGGTGCTACATATCAACGGGCTATGAGCAATATCTTTCAAGAACATCTACGGAAAATAGTTGAATGCTACGTAGATGACATTGCTGTTAAAAGCCGGTCAAAGAATGATCACATTCAAGACTTGAAGACAGTATTTGAATTAATGCGTCAACATCAATTGAAAATGAACCCTACTAAATCTTTCTTAGGGGTTTCCAGTGGCAAGTTTTTAGGATTTGTCATTACCTCCCAGGGTATCCATGTTGATCCTGATAAGGTTAAAGCAATTCTTGAAATGCGCCCTCCTCGTAATCTGAAAGAACTCCGTGGCTTCCAGGGCCGTATTGCTTATATTAGAAGATTTATATCTAATCTTTCCGGGAGATGTCAACCTTTCTCCCGTCTATTAAAGAAAGGAGTATCTTTCGTCTGGGATAAAGCATGTCAAAATGCCTTCAATGACATTAAACAATATCTTACAAACCCACCTGTCCTGGTACCTCCGGTGATAGGAAAGCCATTTTTGCTGTATGTTCGAGCCTTGGATCATTCACTTGGCGCTCTTCTGGCACAAAAAAGTGATATGGGTCATGAACAAGCAATATATTATCTGAGCAGAATGATGGTAGGAGCTGAACACAGATATACTCCTGTAGAAAAGGAATGTCTAGCTTTGGTTTTTGCTGTCCAAAAGACAAGGCACTATGTCACTGGACAGACTATTCATGTCATCTCCAGAATAAATCCCATTCGGGTATTGATGAGAAAACCAAGCATTCTTAATTCCAGGTTAGCTACCTGGGCGATGTTGCTCACTCCTTATGATATGATCTATGTGCCTCAAAAATCAGTAAAGGGCCAAGCGTTAGCTGATTTCTTAGCTGCTCATCCTGTACCTGAAACTTCAAAGTTATATGAAGATATTCCAGACAAGGTAGTGGATTGCAACATGGCTTTGAAAAATGACATATGGCAATTATATTTTGATGGAGCATCACGAGTGGGACCTAAAGGCAATATTGTCTCTGGGGTAGGAATTGTCTTGGTTTCTCCTGACAAAATGGTTATATACCGTGCCTATTCGCTTAATGAGCCGTGCTCTAACAATGTAGCAGAATATAATGCTCTATTGATTGGTCTCCAAGTAGCAAAGCAATTGGATATCAGATTTCTAGAAGCTTATGGAGATTCACAATTGATCGTCAATCAAGTTAGAGGGACGTATGAAGTCAGAAACCCTGATCTCATCCCTTATCATCAGGTGGTAGTTGAGTTGGTCCTTTCATTCAAAGGATTCTTCATTGAATTTGTGCCACGTTCTCAGAATGTAGAAGCTGATGCTCTTGCCAGCTTAGCTGCAGATTTGGCTGTCCCGATCCGAAGGCAAAATACAATTACTTTGTTAGATCGAGACTTGTTCTGTGTGAAGAGTAATCTGCATATTGAATAAAGTTATGTTACAGAGGCAAGTTCCCAGCAGAAAGATTGGAGAACACCATTTATTGATTATACAGTTCATGGAATTTTGCCTGAAGATCCTAAAGAAGCTGCATCAATTAAAAGACGATCATTTCGATTCTATTACGATCCGTCTTTACACATGCTATATCGGCGTTCATATGACGGACTCTTGCTGCGTTGTCTTTCAGAAAGCGAAGCCAAACAAACACTGCGTGAGGCTCATGATGGTGTCTGTGTTGTCCATCAACCGGGTCCAAAGTTGTAAGATCGTATTCGAAGAATGGGGTATTATTGGCCCTCTATGATAGCAGATGCTGTAGACTATGCCAGAAGATGCAAAGCATGCCAGATTCATGCAGACTTTATTCATCAACCTTCTGAATTTCTACATCCTACAGCAGCCTCTTGGCCTTTCGAAGCTTGGGGTATGGACATTATTGGTCCTATTAACCCCCCTTCTGTCAAAGGACATCGGTTTATACTAGCTATAACCGATTACTTTTCAAAGTGGGCAGAAGCAGTTCCACTTGTTGAAGTAAAGACATCTAATGTAGTCAGCTTTATTAAATATCATGTCATTTATCGTTTCGGGATTCCTCGACGAATAATTCATGACAATGGACCACAATTTACCAGCCAGAAATTTTATCAGTTCTGTGACAAGAACCGAATTCAAAATCTGGCTTCTACGGCTTATAATCCGGCTGCTAATGGTTTAGCTGAAGCCTTCAACAAAACGATCATCAAACTTCTCAAAAAGTTTGTCTCTTCTAATAAAAGAGATTGGAATGAGAACCTTGGAGAATGTTTATGGGCATACCGGACAACAGTCCGGACTCCTACTGGTTTTACACCATTTTCACTGGTTTATGGATGTGAAGCTGTCCTTCCATTAGAAATCCAGATCCCTTCTCTTCGAATTGCTATTGCTAATGAGCTAACTATAGAGAATAATGATCGCTTACGCCTCCAAGAACTTGAAGGATTGGACGAGAAGCGTCTTCAAGCACAACAGCATATTGAGCTATATCAAGCCCGTATATCTCGAACTTTCAATCGTAAAGTCAAAGAGAGGGTATTCAAAATTGGCGAGCTTGTGTTGGCTGTCCGGAGACCAATGGTGATGACTCACAAGAGCAAAGGGAAGTTCCAAGCGAAATGGGAAGGCCCGTATGTGATTGAGTCCGTGTTCTCTAATGGTGCTTATCGATTGTCAAAACCCAACGGAGATCTACTCATGCTGCCGATCAATGGCAAATTCCTTAAGAAATACTATGTATAAAAAAAAGAGGGACAAAAATAAAACTTCTTTTATTATTTTTGTTCAAGATAAAAGATTAAGGACGAGGGCCACTCCCTTCCTTATTGAGTACATAGTCAGCCAATGCATAGAAGGCATCGTTCCCTGAACTCATAAAAAATTGACGGACAGCCATCCTCAATGCCTCTTCTTCAGGAGTTTTCCATGACTCTACTAGGAAAGCAAGAATGTCCTGGGACGGCTTGGGCGTAGAAGAACCGTCGCCTACTTCAATCGGGCTTGTCACTATTGGCTCAGCGGGGCATGTCTCAATGACGTCCTCAATGTCCCTAGAAACTTTATTCTTTTGCTGCGCATCCTCAGAAGACATTCTCAATTGAGAAGCAGAAATGAGAATGAAAAGGTTACAGAGAGTTCTCGCCTATTTATAGAAGAGGATTACTCTTCATTTCTGAAAAGACCCGTTCGTTCATATTACTAGGTTCATCCATTTAACTATGGAACTGAATCGTCCTTTCTTTTCCCGAGAAATACGTTGATTCGCCCGTCATGTATGCTCACAACATCTATCGTTTTATGCCTCAGCTACCAAGGTTTGGTTAAGCTGACTTCTCGTCTCCTGGGAGAGAATTTTTTTTTTCTTTTTTTTTCTTCTATTCTTTATCGATTGATTAAAAATGGAATTGGTTATTTATCATGTTTTCATAACCTCTGGATAAATGCTAAATCTACCTACTTTTCTTATCTATCATTTTCCATTTGACCTCTGCATAGAAATCAATCTAATTTTCTTTTGAGTTCCCATACACTGTCATGTCCATATTACCTCTGATAGTATTACGAACTCTAAATTAGAAAAGAAGATTTCATTATCTATCATGTCTATATTACATTCAGATAGATACAAATCACCGAGCATAGAAGAATTATTATTGCCACTCTCATCATAAAAGTCTATTACATTTCTTAGACTTTTCTTTACAATGGAAATCTATTACATCTTGGATTTTCATTCTATACACCAAACAATGACCTAATAGAGATCTATTTTCTTCTCTGGATCTTCTCCGTCGGGTTCGTTGTTGGTGGCAGTTTCTGACTGTCTGAGCTCCAGTGGCAACCAGACCAGCAGGAATCAAACTCTGGTCTTCTCTCTCAGACGAGAGGAGAACCCCAGAGTATGGCAGCCCGAAGGCGTGTTGCTGCCAATACAATTGGTGGATTAGTGGCAGCACCTCAAAGAAGATAGGAACGTATCCAGCATTGGGATACGATTCCTAGTTCTGCCGTAAAAGGAACTCTACTACCCGATTTCTCGGGGTAGAGTTGACTCTACCATCCAACTCTCTGTGTATAAAGGCTCTTCCTACCGACAGAGGAAGACCCTTCTATCTCACGAAGAGTTCTAAGTTGTCTAATTTGCGCATCAAAAGTGCATGAGCTCCCTGATGTGGGTGTCAGAAGAACGCTCTTCACATCGTCAAAATCGCCAATGCCAGTTCTAAAAAAACTCTTCAACCAAGCTTCTGCAGAAAACAAAGAAGAAGTGTCATCAAATGCGTATTGAACGCTAACTAAAGACAGATAACAAGACTTTTTACGCCAGTGCTTCAGCACGGCCTTTACGCCAGTGCTTCAGCAAGGCTTTTACGCCATTTACTTCAGCAAGGCTTTTTACGCCAGTGCTTCAGCAAGGCTTTACGCTCGTAAAATAGCTATTTTCAAAACAAGAAATTCGAAGACAGATATTTGCTTACGATCGAACTTGCCACTTGAGTCGAAAGGTTTGGCTCTAATGATGGTTGAATCTGTGCCTAATGATTGGACATGCAAAGAAACGTCGTTGGAAAGCTCCGCCATCTCTTATTTGAAGAACAACATCGCAGAAAGCTATCTTCAGGAGGATGAGTACGAGAATACACGAAATATTCTCGGCTATTTATAAAGACTGAAGAAGTTATTAAGATGAGTCTATTTCGGGAGAAGATCTTGTTTAAAGGATCTCGTAACCATAAGATAGATGCCACGTGTTGGTTTGTTTCTCGGGAATTAACAATCACGGAAGCAGTCAACAGAAGTGCATAAACAAATGCGTGTTCATAGATGGGGCTAAAACATCAAATATTTTATTTATAAAAGATGGGAGCGGATCCCTACATATAAAAGTCGCAGTACACAGAATATTATTATTCTTTTTCGTTGGGTTGACGAAGGGATGCACCCAACTCACACATATTGTGAATCCCAGAGCGACGCATCAGATGAAGGAATGCTTCCGCGTCACCCGGTCCCTCGTATGCAGTTGAAGGACCACCATCAATATGACTGAAGACCGCTGGGGTCAGCCCGAAGCACTCTAGAAGATTTTGCGCTCGCTCGTTCTCTATCTCGAGGTTAAGCCTGGCGACCGAAGCCCCTTCCACAATTGGCTCTTTCTTTGGTGCCATATCAACTATGAGGATGAATATTAAGAGTAAAGAGTTTGTCCTTATTTATAAAAATTAAAATAACTTTTCACATTCCTCATTGGAAACCGCTCACTCGGAAAGATGAAGATACATTTGAAAGTTACGAAGAAAAAAATTTATTGTGACGGTTAAGTGTTGACCGACATTATTTCTTCCCTCTTGAACTTTACGCTGACTGTTGGATATCCCCGCTCTTACGCGGATGACTGTTGCATATCCCGAATTTTGTGCTCATCAAATCTCAACTTTTACGCTGTTGTTCAAAGTGTTTCAAATTTTGGAGACATTTGAAAACTTTGAAGGGGGTCTTGTAGGAGCGTAAAAAGTGCTTCAAAGAAAGAGTCATCTCATTCGTAAGTGGCCTGCTTTACGCCTAACAGAACGGGTAATTTCTTTACGCCCAAGATAAGGCTAATTGTATTACGCCTAAGCAGATTGATCATTTTACGCTTGGGTCTGCACCGGTGATTTTACGCCAAGGACTGAGCAGCCTCTTTCACACTGGACAAAGGCTATCAAATCTCGCATTTAATGCAGACTTTGACATGAAGATATCAATGATGGCATTTACCACAGAATTCAATAGAATTTGTCTCATACAAAGACCATTGTTGTCGTTTATAGAGATCGAGCAACTTTACGCTCACTGAATGGTTTCTTTTACGCACTAAGGTTTACATGAGTCCTTACGCTCATAAAAAACAATGTGTGCGTGAAGTCTATTTGAGCCATTTTACGCTCAAGATTATTCAATAACCACTTTACGCTGGAATCCTATGACAGAGCTAGTTTACGCTCATCCTTTTACGCCCTATTCGTTCTGGCCAGTTTGGAACGTGGTGTGCCTACGTGGTCTTCATGCCACATATTTCGAAGAACGTGTGTACATGTATCCTATTCTTACTGAAATGATAGGACACGTGTCAGCATATACAGAGGATGACTCTGATCGTGGATGGCAGTTGTTAGCGTAAAGACAGATTTTGATGCCCTTTTACGCACGGAAGCCCTAGTCTATAAATAGACTGATTTTTCTCATAACAGACACACAGGCAGGGAGAAACAGGAGAGAATACAGAGATCAGAGCTTCGAGATTTTGATTCTCTAGAGCATCCTTCTTCAACTTTTCTTCCAGAACAAAGTGAAGCAAAGCAGGAAAGCATTCGGCCTCGCCATCAGTGTCCAAGTGCGTCGATACCTTTCTGGTGCATTAGTTCTTCCAAATTGTTCTACTTCAAGCAGTGATCTTCATCATCATCATATAGTCCAAGGAACAAAGTGATCATTTACGAATCAGACTTCCATAGCAATACTTTCCCAGAATCAAATTAGTACTTCTTGTACTTTTCTTCTTGTTTTTTGTTTTCAAAAGCCAATTCCTCCCAGGCATTTTTTTAATCGAAACAGCAACGGCGAATATATATATATATATATATACATATATATATATATATATATATATATATATATTTTATATACATATATATATATATATATACATATATATATATATATATACATATATATATATATATATCTACGAGAACCGTGGTGGCTGGAGCCTTCATTGAAAACAAAATGAAGAGGAAGATGGAGCAGGGAGATAGACCTTACTCCTACAGGTGTGGGGGTGGATCCCCTAGGGGCTTAGTCAAAAAGAACTGAGGCAAAAGATGACCGACTCTCTACTTCTTACTGTTAGAACGGAGAGAGCGGCGGGGGATGTTCGCCTCGCGCGTGGTCTGAACGTATTCTACAAAGTCTTTATGGAAGTTAGGAAGGGATGCCAGAGCGGCATCCATTTTTGTGGCTCTCTCCTGAAATGCTCTATGGTATTTAGGATCGAAGGCGAGAGAGGATAGCAGGCTAAACTCTTTCACATCCTCGCCTTTAGGGAGGGTATTAACGATCTTAGCAAAATAGGCCATCATCCTAATCTTGGTCTCTCCATCCGAATTTGGGTGTTGCACTTCTTTGGTAGCAGACGAAGGGGCAATCTTGTCCTCCCTAGAATAGCCATTACCGTCCAACGATGCAGGATGAGACTTGCCGCTGTCCTCGAGGGTCTCTACTTCGACCTCCACCACATCTTTTTCTTCTTTTACCACATCTGCATCTTCTTCTGCTTCAACTTCTTCAGAAATGATAGCTTCATTATCTACCGCCTCAACTTCTTCATCATTTTGCTTTGGAGCTAGACCTGTATGGATATAAGCTCCACTGGAAAGGAGTTCTATCTCTACAGGACTGTTGGCCTCCGCCAGTAATCTAGGTTCTACTGTATGGGAGTGATAGCCAAGTTGGCGAGACCACACGATTCCGGGGTGTGATATGGGGTGATGGCTTCGGTGTCGGTGGTATCCCCGTTCGCCTCAAGAATCTCAGCGACGTTTTCCTTAAGAAGGATGTCGAATTTGTTGGAGAGGTTTATTCTATGGTTTCTGGTGGTGGTGGGGGGCCTTCATTTTGGGGGGCTTATCTGAGAAAGTTTAGGGTTGCTGGAATTTCCTGCTCTGTTATCGAAGTGAAGGTGGGAGTTAGGTAGCGGGAGAAGGGGTGGCTTGTTACTGTTGTGTGTTGATATAGAGGGTACCACCCTCTTAGGTACAGTTTTCTTCAGTTAATGGTGTGCTTTAAAGCAAAGTTCGGTGGAGTGGCCACGCAAGTGGCAGTGCTTACAGAAAATGATGTTGTTATCGTACAAAATTATTTGAGTATGCATCTTACTGCCTATAGAGATTTTGATGAAGTTGGGAGGGTCCTTCGATAGGTCAAGTTCCATACGTATTTTGGCGTAGTTCACTTTGGTGAGGTTACGGGTTTCTTCAGCCATCACTATGAAGGTACCGAAGGAATTAGCGATCCTCCGCAGCGCGACAGGCACAAAGCATATCAGCGGCGGGTTGAGAAGGGTGACCCAGGACGACATTATGGTTGAGTCTTCCTTGGGGTTAAAGTTCGGAGACCATTTGATGATTTTCATGGTGTGGGAGTCAATTCTTCCATTTTCTCTGGTCCAGACATTCTTGTGGTCAATCTCAGACGAGAGGTGAAGAAGAAAGTGCTTGGGATCCATAGGGGCGACCCTGTAGTCGGTAGTAAGGCCCCATAAGACGATGACTTCTTGAACGCGGACGAGCTTCGGACAGCCTGAGGAGAATTTAAGGAAGAATGAGAGAGAGAATCTGGCCGAGAGAGATGAGATCTCCTGGGGCGAGTAGGGCACGGTGATATTTGAGGCGTCAGGATAAAGCGGGGACTCCAACTCAGGAAGTGCCACATTAGAAATGATCTGGGAGCTAACGGAAAGGCGGTCAGGTCTCACAATATCAGCAAATAACCGGGTAGAAGGGTTGTGGAGGCTCGACGCGTTGCTCGTAGAATTCTGGCGCCCAAGAGGGGTGGGTGCAGGGGGGTCGGCACAGATATGGGGAGCGATGAAGGGGAGATATCACCTAGGAAGGTGAAGGGTCGTGCTGTCTTAGAGGTGCCCGGGAGGCCCATGGCAGGATGCGCGATCACTAGTGCCAAGGAACGAGAGGCGCAAGAGAGCTCGCAAGAGGAAGGGGGCCTCCAGGAGGCGCGCCCGACATGAGAAAGTCTACCCCAGGCCGTGTGGCGCTAAAGAGCTCGCAAGTGGAAGGGGGCCTCCAGTAGGCACACCCGGCAGGAGAAGTTCTAGCGCCAAAGGATCCAGAGGCGCCGTACAAAGGGGCACGTAACATGGAGGCATACCATCCGAGATGCCAACAGATGGCACAGAAGACATAGAGACCCAGAGGTCTGCGCCAAAACCCAAAGGCTCAGGGGCCGCGCAACTAAGCACATGCACAAAGGAATCGTTCAAATTCAAATGAGCATTTGAATTTGAAAGTGAAAGAATAGGGAACGAGCGAGAATCTGACCGCACGAAGCCCAAGGGAGGTGGCATAGGGGATGTCTTGCCTCTTCCGCTGGGACGACACTAGGCACTTCAACGGGGATCTGTAGGGCAGATAGGAAGGGCGGTAGGGGGGGTGTGGAGGAGGAGGCTGACGGAGGAGGGGGTTGGAGGGGGCGGAGGCCGGAGGAGCCGCCAGTCCCGACAGGAACATGAGATCGTCCAGCCAGGGGGCAACCGAACGGGGAGGGGGACTGCCCGACGATGTCTGATCCGCCAGGGCTACGCCACCGGAGGGGAGGCCATCCATAGGAAACACAGCATGGACCACCAGAGAGGCGGAGGAGGCATCGTCGACCGGGAGGGAAGGGGAGGGGGACGACCCAACGAAGGATGAGGGAAAGGAGAGCCATATATATATATACAAATATTTTTTTTTGAGCCATATATATATATATATATATATATATATATATATATATATATATATATATATATATATATATATATATATATATATATATATAACCAAACTTTGTTATATATTAGTAAGTTAGACCTTCCAGGAAATATTGTAGGAAATAAATAAAATAAGCTAGCATTTTATAATAAATAATTATATTTATTAAATATTTAGAAAATAGTTATTAGACTATTAAAATAAAGTATGGAATAAATAGATATAAAATATATATCTACATGGGCGTCTCTGGGCGCACTGCCCTTCCACATAGGCTTGGTTTGGATTTTATGTTTGGGCTTGCTGCGATCAAGACTACAAATTGAAGCCATTTATGATCATTGATAAAATAATAGCATACAGAAGCTCAATTGGATGGCACACAAGTGACATGTGTTTAGTAGGCTCAAAATAGATCAAAAATCATATATTGGGTTGATTAGGTTGGATCGATATTGAGCCCCAAAATTAAATTGAAAGTCTAGGTCAAGTTTTACGGTAGATGGTCAAATAGCTCAAATTGATCATAAAGTTGTACGATGTAAATAGAATTCAAGGAAACAAGTTTGAGTGGGACATAATATATCCAAATGAAGATAAACTTGTCTAGGTCAAAATTAATGAAAGATGTTTCGAGACATTGACATCTCTGACGTTCACAAATCAAAGTCACAAAAAAATATATTTAATGATAAAAAATAATTTTAATAAAATTATTTATTGAAAATAATTCATTTAATTTTAAAAAAATCCTAAAATCCTGGAGGCTTATACATTGGCCCTCCAACTCCATCATTTTTATAAATAAATAAAATAATATGCCCCGTGGTGCGTCCACTAATCCTCCGTCATCCAGACATGATCTTATGTCTCTTTTCGATAACCACAACAATCACTCGGGTTCGAGAAATTAGAAGTTAAGTGGAGTAATTTAGATAATACTCGCAACATTTTTTTAAGTCATTAGCGCTAACATATTTGGTGCTTTATTGAATGGATTAGATTTAAACCCACTGTAGAAGCATAAAATTTTAGGCACATCACATGCCAAAATTCCTATGCGCCACAAACAGTATGTGCCGAGGACACAGAGAAATGTCAGCGCATCATACAAAGACAGTAAATCAAAGCGCATGAAAAGAAGATTTTTACTGATATGAAAATCTATTATTTGGCTTTTTATTACATTGAACGTTCACTAAAACCTAATCTAAACTCTACGGATAGGCGCATCACTTTAGCGTCTCAGCACAGACTCATCTCTTCATTTCGAGTGAATCACTTCCTCATCAATGAGCGAATCACTTCCTCGTCTCAGCACAGGCGCATCACCCACTGCCCTGAGGCTCTTCCAACATAAGAAGATTGGGCATCAATCCTAAACTCGGTACTCAATATTTTGGTACTCGGTGTCATTTCGAAGAAGAACACTGTCAGCAAGGTGCACAAGCACGAACTGCTTCGTCCATAGTTAACTCAATATATCTTAGTCTTCTGAAGGAGTTCGTCGTCAAAATCAAAGATCCTTTGAACGAGGTGATCCACAACCCATAGCATGCCAATTGTCGAGGAGGAGGGTCGGTTGAGTTTATTTTTTGATGTAAAGTTGTGTGAAATGAGAATGAACAAAACTCTCTTCACCACAAGCAACTTCTATTTATAGGCCAGGGCAACCAAACTCATACGCCAAATGGCAGCTCTTTCGAAGTTAGTATGATAAATCTTGCATAAATGACAATGAACCTGACATCTCAAAATCAACCAAGTCAAAGTTATTAAATTTGAGCCTCAAAACGCTCAACAAGGTTGACCGAAGCAGATGCACCCCATAGCTGATGTGCTCTTCGGACAGATGCGCCCCTCACCTATGACACGCCTTATAAACTGGTGTGCTCAGTAGCATATGCATCCCATAGGCGATGCGTCTACCTAAGCATGTCTCCCATCAAAGCACTTAAAGCTAATGTCAAAGATATTAGCAACACGCGTCTCGAAGACTGAACAGTTGACAGCTTTTTCATAGAAAATGAAGAGACGCCATCGTCAGCATAATCATTACTCGATTTGTCGGTTACAGCTGTGCTCTGCCGCATGGCCGACTAAACCCCTTGTATGTGCCCTAAAGCCATGCTCCCAGATATACATGTGCCTCTAGAGCCGTGTGCCCAGACTTGTTATTGATTCCCAGAAGTCATAAACCAAGTCTTTTTATGCGCTGGATCTTCCAGGTGCATCATCCCAACTTTTTCTTAATAAATCAAGGACTTTTAAAGCAATGTGCACTTGCCATGTGCCATCGACTCAATCGTACTTACGAACGGGTGCCAACCATTCAAGATCTCAGCAACAAAAAAAATCTCAATGACTATCATATGTCAGCTCATCCGTAGCCCAATAATGCAATTACAATAGATTTAGTTCAAGCTACCTGGCACAGCGCCCCTGCGCTCAACAAAGTCATACGGGTAGCATTCCTACGTGTAGAATCTCCATGCACGTATCGCACATGCATGTATGAACAGATCATTCTGTCATCTATAAATAGAAGGATCTTTCCTTCATTTATTTTTCTTCACTTTTCTTTCGAATTAACTCAGACATTCAGAGAGCTCGAGATTGTTGTCAGATCGTCAACGGAGTAAAGAATCAACTCTCCATCGCCATAATTCTTAGATAAAAATAAAGTGTACTCGAAGGATTCTATCGAGAATCTAAAATTACACTCTGTTTCGTTTGTTATTTATAAAGTTTTTTCTAACACTTCTTAATGGCAAACAAGCCGGCGACTCTGCTAGGGACCACTTTTTCCTCTAGTGAGATGGTAGTGTCGTAATCTGACGATAACAAGCTCGGCTCCTTTCAGAAGATACTGGTGGTGCGCTTCGACCAGCAAGCGTACGAGGAGTTCATCTCTGAAGACAGTACGAGTCCTTCGAAGCGGCTACCAAAGTTGAAGAAGACTCGCCAAGTTTGTGTGTCTAGAGGTGATACGTTGAGCCATAACTGAAGGAGCTGCACTAGTGCAGCCATTCCTTCCTACTGACATCATCAGCAAGCAAGACGTTGCTACTCGGGCAGCACATCTGCCAGGGAAGTGCAGAACTGACTACAACTCCCAACTTACTTCTTTCCAATCGAAGAAGATGCGTCGACGGAACAAGGGTGCAACCACACTCCCGTGCAGGAGCTCTGATGCACAGGAAAAGATCTTTGTCTTCAACAGAATCACTCATTATCAAGGCAAAAAAAGTTGGATTCTGATTACTATGCACCTTTGCGGCATAGTACAAAAAATCTAAGGCTCTACGGCCCATGCGCCCTCATAGTGCTATGCCAGCAGCAATCCAGAAAGCTATATCGAGTTGACTCAGGTGCTTTCGCACCAGGAATGTGACAACTCTTAAAGCCCCCTCCCACTTGGGTGCTTTTCATGCTCTTGAACCAGGTCAGCGGTCAAATCCTTTGGCGTCGAACCCATGCGCCTACGTAGATTGTGTGCATAAAGTAGGTCTGACTCATAAAAAGTCCCCCTTCCACTTGCGTGCATTTTATGCGCTTGAACCAAGTCAAGGGACAAATCTTGCGATGTCGAACCCATGTGCCTATTCGCCATGACAAAAGGTTATATGAACTTTTTGTATTTTAAACGTAAAAAGAGTACAATTGATTCCTAAATAGGAGATCTAAGTACAAAATTTCTTAGAAAGTGTGACGATGGAGATCGAGCAGTACAGCGACTC
Source organism: Iris pallida (assembly GCA_029216955.1). Classification (NCBI taxonomy): domain Eukaryota; kingdom Viridiplantae; phylum Streptophyta; class Magnoliopsida; order Asparagales; family Iridaceae; genus Iris; species Iris pallida. The sequence goes on from JANAVB010031219.1 coordinate 4,326,166, forward strand.
CTTTACTCCGTTTATGATCTGACGACGAGTTGAACTTGCTTTGGCTTTCTGGTGCTCGTGATTAAAATTCTAGGGTTACCAATCAAGAGGATGCCGAAGTTGAAGATTTTGAAGCCTCTTTATCGAAGAAAAACTCCTTCTATTTATAGGAGAGCACATATGTGATGTGCATAAGGATTGTGCAGATGTACTGCACGTGGAGATATGAAAGAATCTTAAGGCAGCACAGTGAGGGATACTGCTGAACTGACACGTGGAAGGCACGAAGATTCTCTTCTATCGAGATCTTTTGGGGAGTTATCAAGATAACTGAATAAACTACACGTAGCGTATGCTTATTTGTTGATCGAATGAATCTGAACAGATTTTGTTTCTATTCTCAAAGTTGGAATTTGTCTTATCTTAGAGGGCCATTGGTTTAATAAACCAATAGGATATGGCCCTCATCCATAAGAACAAACTCTGTCCTTATCTGTGGTTTAAACAAACCGATAAGTTATCGCTCTTATCAACAAAATTAAATTCTATCTTATCTTAAGAGCAGTGATTTAAACAAACCGATAGGGTGGTATACTGAAAAGGTATACAAACCCATCTGGCCACGTGGAACCATGTCACTTCGTAGGGCTGCGTCGCTATACGAGCTGCGCTTCTAACGGAGCTTTGATGCCACTGTGCTTCTGGGCGACGGAGTCACATCGCTTTTAGGGCTACAAGTGGACCATGCTTCAGGCAACAAAGTCATTGTACTTTAGGGCGATGAATGGACTATGCTTTAGGCAACAGATTCACTGTGCTTTAGGATGACGAGTAGACTGTGCTTCAGGCGATGGAGTCATTGTGCTTTAGGGCGATGAATAGACTATGCTTCAGGCGACGGAGTCACTGTGCTTTAGGGCGATGAGTGGACTTGGTTTCGAAGATAAGGGATCTACTACACTTTTGGGCGATAATTAAACTTGGTCTTGAAGATGGAAGAGCCAATGTCCGTCTAAGTTGAAGCGAGGGCACTGTGTGAGGGAGTGAGCTAGCTACGCTTCTGAGTCGAATCAAGGGCACAGTGAGGAGGCCACGCTTCTGAATCGAAGGAGACAGTTTCTGTCAAAATCTTTAAGAGCAATTAATGACTGCACTTCTTGATGGACGAGTCGGTCTTCCTCTTCTTTAATTTTCGTCGTCATTTGGGGAATTCAAGAAGTCTGTGACCTAGAACTCAGTAAAATGAACCTATTAAATGAGGTTCGTTGTCTGAGTTCTAGGTTCATCCCATTAGTTTGGGCATTTTTGACCAACGGTCACGTGGCATGTTGGTTGGACCATACTCACCCTATATAAAGGAAAGCTTTTCTGAAGAGTCGTCTTCCTCACTTTGTATTCCAAACGCTATGCTCGATCCTGACTTAGCTTCGAACGACCATTTGGCCTTACACAAGTCGGATGATGGTTATGGATCCCTTTGTTCAAAGAAGCTGTACTTTTGTAGAAGAATTGATGCTGAATGTACTTGAGCGTTTGGCATAAGGAGTTCGAACCTGAACAACGTATTGGAGGTCTTCGAGATCCAAGCTTTCGGATTAGATTGGTTGCCAATCCGAAGAGCCACAGGTTGTGCTCTGTCCTGCTCAATAGCGGTGGCACGGCCTGTGTTGTGGACTGAATTCATGCTTGGGCCAATAGTTGCTTCAGGAAGTGGCTCGCTCTGACAATGCTGTGCATCTGGGGGTCTGCACGTCTGTGAAGATTAACCCCCTTGTATGTCACCTGTGAAGATTAACCCTCTTGTAGATCTCTAAATGTCTTAGTTCTTTTAATGATTAATCTGTAATAGATGCTTGTAGGCATGATTTAAAAGAAGCTCTTTTGTTGTTATTATGATGAATCTGTAATAGATCCTTGTAGCATAATTTAATAAATAACTCTTTATGAACTGTGGTTTCTGATCTTCTGTCTGCGCTTTCGGGTACCTGCACTTTTGTGAAGCTTTGTGCAGTGAGAACACTACCTGCGCCTTTGATACGTCTGCACATTTTTATGATTCTACAAGATCCCCTTAAAAGTGTTTCAAACTTGAATCAAGCTCGAAATGCTTTGAACAGAAGTATGACACGTGTCCTTTTCAAGCGAATGCTTGACGTACCTACTGACAGGCTGTCATCACGCTTGCTTCGGCATTAAATGTCTTGAGCCATCGCTTCATTAAATTTGATCTTAACTCCTCGTTTTTAGGGAACAATCATCATGATCTCAACTTTTTGTTCCCACGTTGTTCAAAGAGTTTCCTTGATCACAAAGCATTTTGTCTTCTTTTACTGACGTGGGTGCACCCTATAAGTAGGGGTCACTGGAGAGAGAGAAAAGCTTTCTTACTTTCACCTACCTTCCCACAGAAGCTTTTCGTCGGAGACTTTTTCCTTTTTCAAACCCTAACTTTTTTTGCCATGGCTCCCAGAAAATCAAGAATCCCGAGAGCTTCCGTGGCGAGCTCCAAGAAGACTATTGGGGCAGCGGCTAGCCCTCGACCGGCTGCAGTGACTGCGAGGCAGACTAGAATTTCGTCAGCAAGACAAGCTGGGGAGGCTACTCGATAGGCCAAAGGGAAGCAGTTGTCCTCTGAAGCTTTCATCATTGAGCAAGCTCCTATTGTAGGGGATGTGCGGCCACCCATTGCTGGTAGATGTTTGTTTGTTATTGACTTCTTGGTTTGCTGATGCATATGAGCGTCGACTCTTAGGAGCGTCATCTCGAAGATACGCTGATACTTTTTTTCGCTGATGTGCATGGACACCGCTCTTCGGGGTGGTGTTTTGAAGATATGCTAATGTTCTGTCGACTGATGTGTATAGTTACCTTTTACAAAGTATCGACTAGATGCTGAAGCTTCGTGCAGTCAATGTCGACGTGCAGCGTCTTCTATACCTGCGCGAATGTATGTTTAGCCGACATGTAGTACACTTTGATAGTGCCTGTACGGATGCTCCATGCAAGGGCCACCCAGATACCTTCTTTTTATGGCACGGTGCTTTCGTTTTATTTTTCTGACACATTTTTGTTTATGTGTAGTTCCTATGTTCTTGTCTCTCTTCGAGGATATTCTTTTCGCATTAACGGGATGTGCCATGGGCAAAGACATTGGTGAGGCGCTCACCCACTCTATCGAAGAGTTGATTGCCTATGGTCAACCGAGAGGTCGACTAGCAATGATTCGGGATTCAACAACCCGCATACTTTCGTCGTATGATGGATTGAGACAAGCTGTCTCTTCCGTCTGATACTGTCAAGATGCTGAAACCTTCATTTCTTTTTAGTGATCAGTTGGTCCTAGAAAATACAAAGCTCTTGGAGATAACTAAAAATTGGTATTTCGAGAACCACGGTATTCCTCTATATGTTCCTTCCATCAATCGCCACCTTCTGCTCTCGAATTTCTCTTATTTGGCTGAGAAGCGTTTCATGAAGTAGAAACTGACCCCGAGGCGAGGGGGTTTGATGACCGGTCATATCAAAGTGGAAGGGTGCTATAATAAGAGGGACTCTTTCAAGAGTGTACCCGATGGTCCATCAGCTACGCTGTGGGTGTTACTTCCTATTCGTTTGCTTGTTGATTTTACCAATGAAGTACATCCGTTCTGAGCCCCTTCTTTTGCCAATAGGCTACTGGCCACAGGCCATACCTACTGAAAGATGCCTTTCGTGTTGCAGGTTGGATTTATCCCAAGTTGGAGTGGAGTGAGCTAACTCAATGGGCGATGGGTAGGTTCAAGAAGGATTTGATAGGTACGGGTCTTCGTCGTGCCATCAGGGCCACTGAGCACGGGATAGAGATCAATCAGCCTCTGTTCATAGCATTGTTGGAGTTATTTAACCCCCATACCGGGTCGTTCTTCACCCCTTATAGAGAGATGGATTTGGCCCTTCATGAGATGTATGCCATCTCGAAGCTACCGTGGGGGGACATGCCATACGAGGAACATACCCCTAACAAGGAGGAATTCTTGGTGTTGGAGAACAAACATCCCGAGATGATGGCAGTGTATAAGGAGTTGTTTTGCCACTACCAAGTATGCATGTGCCTGGGTGGGGCATAGGCTTCAAGGCCTGGACGTATTATATTTTCACAAAGCGTCCGTCGATGCTAGAGAAGGTTCACTTCACTACACGTCGGGCATATGCTGCTGATGAAGTAGATGATATGATGGCCAAAGTGGGGGTATCTGCTCCCTCAGTGGATGCCGAGGGGAGGCCCACCGCCAGAGTTTATATTTACTTATGTCAGAATCTGATTGCTTTGAGTCTGAAAGCGACTTTAGCCGCTTTTTTGATGATATGGCTGCGGTGGGCCGTGGTTCCCGGAGTTCTGGGCCTGTGGGATGGATCAATCAGGACTTGATTCTGCCAGCTGTGAGGCTAGCCTTTTGACATTCCTTGGCTCTGCTGTCAGCCATGGTATGCGACATCCCGCGTGGTTTGCGGGAGTTTTCCAAGAGGATAATAGAGTATCGCGGAAGAAATGAGGAATTCATGTGGGTTGGACTCCCTTACCACTACTTGATGGATTGGTTGGCTTTGCACCGCACTGGTCTGATAGTCCCCAGTACTCTCATCGGTTATGAGGTAGGGGATGCAATACTGCGTAACTATCAATATACGAAATGGCTTCATCAGGATGTCCTCGTCTGTAGATGGATGTTAGGCCATTTGGAAGGCTATGCTCTCCACAGGGTTTCACTTACATATAATGGTTTTCTTGCGGATGATGAGTTAGTGGATAGTGACTTAACTTTTGGGGCCTTTCACTGGTTGCAGTCCATCCATCCTTCCCACTTGGTGTATCGAAACCAAAATTGGGTGTACTTGGAGCCTTATTTGCCTAGCCGCTTCGCACGTCAGTTTGGCTATAGCTGGGCTATGATGGGCAATCCAAGCTCCTGTCTTGGTTATGAGAGAAGTCTTCTGGATGGTGCCAAGGCATGGCGTTATTATAATGTCGGTGGTACTGGAGCAGAATTTACGATCCCTTCAATGCATGATGAGACTCATACCTCATATTCTGCTGTGAAGTTTTACTGTGTCGCGAACAACTTCTCACCGGAGTACAAGCGAGAGCAAAGTTTGCTTGAAGGGCCAAAGTTTGAGGTCCCTTCACTGGCTTCTAAATGTCTCTATGGGCTTGCACCATCGGAGAGTAGATCAACAGAAGGCTCCAATTCATCGCGAGAGGGGAGAGAGGAGGAAGTGCTCCTGAGTAACCCACAAAAATGTCAGGTTTTTTTCGGGATGAACCCTCCTCCTGGTAAAAGGACAAGAATAGCTGTTGTACCCCAGCAGGGTGGACCATCCCAACCCCAACAGTCTCCATTGGAACCGAACGCCTCACCCGTTGGACCTTCTTTACGGGTAATCCTTTAGTATTTTCTTTTTCGACGTTTTATTCCGTAATTTTTTTACCACTACTTTGCTTGTGTAGGTGGGGCCCACATATTCGGAGAGACTCAAGGAGCTATCTGAGGAGCCATCCCCAGGGGTGTCTCGAGTCGCTGAGACCGAGGGGGAGACGGCGGCTGGTAAGACTACCGACTTGGAAGATGTCTCTCCTCCTACCCCCTTTGAGTGTGAAACTCAGGGTCCTATAGAGCTGTTGGCCTTGCTCCCGTAGGAAAATTTTGTAGGGCCTATTGCAGATGAGCCCATGGAGGTTTCTGAGGTCGACGTGGTATCAGCCGAAGATGGGATTCCAGCGTCTGTTCCCATGGCTGGCCAGGGGGGGGTGGATGCTAGAGATATTACCCAAGATTCGTCTCGGCAATTGGCCAATGGTTTCTGAGGAAGGTTTCTAAGGAAGGTTCTGCTGCACCGGGAGAGAAAGAGGGTTATTCGGGTGAGGAGCTGTCCTTGGCAAACCCCAGGGATTCATCTCGGCAATTGGCCAAAGGTTCCTTGGAAGGGTTGGCCGATGAGGTTTTCGAAACATTATCCTGTCCAGATTTTGAAGGCCGACAAGAATAACTGTTGAACAAAGGGTTGATGAGATTATTCGAAGGACAGCCGAGGAGGCGATCAAAGAGTTGGATGATCTTGTCCTCGAGGAGATGACTGATTATGCCAACATAAAATAAGTTGACGTGGCCATTAACGAACCAATGATTGAGATCCCAGGCGAGGTAGCCACGGGGATGATGGTTGATAACAGTACTTCTGATTAGCTTGCTGAGGTCACCATCAAGAACCCGACCATAGAGGCCGTAGAAGAACAGGTTGGGCAAACTACCGACGAGCCGGCTACTGGAATGCGGGTTCAAGAGACTACTGAGGAATCGACCACCGCGATCGTCAAGAAGTTGACTGCTGAGATGGCTCAAACTCCAGCCCGCACAGTTTTATATACAGATGTGTTTGAAGAACCATCGAAGGAGCCTGCTGAGGAGCTAGCTGTGTGTCAGACAGTGTCGGCTCTTACTGTCTCTGTGCCGCCAATGACCTATGTAGTGGTCGTGGCGCCGTATGTTTCGGCTGCAGTACCTAGGCATGTGTTGGCTGCTGTTGCTCCCCTGGGGCCTTCCATGGCGACATCTCCGGTAACCCCAATGAGTTTGGCTGATAATGCATATTATACCAATCTCATGCTGGGCACAGCTCATTATGCCCTGATGTATGGCATAGAGGGTGTTTATAAAATAACCAATCTCTCAGACGGGTCTAGAATATAGTGGAGGCCCAGTTGGTGGCCTTGCGTGACTATCCAGAGTGTGAGGCTAAGGCCGATGCTATAGAATATCTATTGGCTGAATTGGAAGCCACTGCCTTGGAGCTTCAGAATCTAGAGCATGGTCTTCCGACTCTAGCTACTGTAGAGTTAGAGAAGATGGTCTCTGAGGCATCTCAGTACGAACGGAAATGTGGGGCACTAACTGATCGGCTTGTCGAAGTTGATTCCGAGATTGAAGCAGTAACTGATGTCAAAGAGGCTAGAGTTTGTCACCATGCAGCCGTGGAGGATCAGTACAAGGCCCTCAGGGAGCAGATCCAGACATTAGAAGAGACCCTGACCCTTGCTGAGAGTGACCTAGTCAAGTCTGAGGACCAGAAGGAGATCCTTTGCCAACGTTCCGAGAATCTGGCTCGGGAGAAGGAAAGCATTGGCATTCGTCTGGCCGAGTTGGCCCTTGCGTGCCAAAGCCTCTCTCCTGTTGAAGATGAACCCGCTCGTCGTCAGGAGGCCGAGTATTGAACCCAAGCATTAGTTGGCCGCCAGGTTGCTCTTTTGATGAGTCGGCTAGAAGGACTTCCGTGCCGATCTTCTCAGTTTTGACATTCTTTCTATCTTCTTGTCTTTTGGTTTGTGAGAGACTACTTTTTGTAACCAAAGAAAGAAAACCTTTTCACTTTATAAATGAAAACATTGGCTTTGTTTCTTTTCTTGTCTTTTTTACTTGTGAACTTTTCCTCGCACAAGAACGAGGATTCCCTCAGAGGCAGTATGACGTGAGGGGATGGAGATAACTCCGTTGGGAATATGGTGTTTACTCAAAGGTTATATAGACATGGTAAACACAGTTCCTTTGGTGCTAGACTTTTTCTTACTCAGAGGTAATATGGACGTGGCAAGGATAGACTCTACGGGTGTATAGAATGGCTCTGAGGTAGTATGGACATAAAATGTTCTGTAGATGAATATGACAATTATGGTAGATTGTCATGGAAGAGATGTCTACTCAGAGGTAATATAGACGTGGTAGGCATATCTTCGCTAGGGTATAAAATAACAATTCAGAGATAGTATAGATGTGAAATATTTTCTAGATAGTAATGACAACACGAGGTCATCATATAAGAGACGACTACTCAGAGGTGATATGGACGTGGTAGTCGTGAACTTCGCTAGGGTGTAGCAAGACAACTCAGAGGTGATATGGACATGAATTTTTTTTTTTACTGGGGTGAAGTATAGAATGGGTGAATTCTTTTAACAGAATCCATTAATACCCACAGGAGATGTGGGGGCCTATGCTGGTTTGAACCTCAGATATAGTATTTGTTCAGAAACTTGCCATTGATTGGCATCATTATCAAGTTTTGGTGGCCCATACAGGTCCGATCATATCGTTTCGGTTACGTTACTGTACCGAGCGAGCCTGCGTAAGGATTAAACTTGACAAGAATCTCAATATACAACTATTTTGAAAACTCTTATTGAATTCAATTATCTTCTTTGGCCTTCGTAATTGTATTCACTTATTCTTTCTTGCCATCACTATCCTTGTTCCTCGTACCTCCTTCTTCCAGAGTGACGAACACTCGTACTTTGGGGATGTTTTACGGTTATCCAAATGCAGAAAAATGGTTAGAAATAAGTGTCTCCTAGGTAATTGCAAAAATTAATTGCTTGTTATAATTTTGAATGCTTAGAGGAGGAGTATGATGAATGTTATAAGCCATAGATATTATAGTTTGAAGTTTATGCAGGACACAACTAATAGGCAAAGTTATGACATCTTTTGTTTGATAGAGTAGTGCAAGGGAAGGTAGATAGACATCTTCACAACTAATTTATTTGTGATAAATTAATGGTCAGGAGTACTGGTAAAGTTATTAGATCTGGTTAATAAATCATTGACAACTGCAGACTTGAATAAGTGTATACGAGATAATTAATGAGGTTCTAGTTTAAACAACTTTGACTAGGAAAATATGACTTTGAATTTTATTGAGGATTGAACTTGGGAATTCTATAGAGTAAATATTTACGATTATGAGAAAAAAATGAATGAAAATTTTGTGATTGCTGTGATCAAAGTTGGATAGAAAGTTAAGATAAATTTTTGTGATATTGGATTATGATAAATAGAGAAAAAATATAGTAGTAGATTTTGTAGGATGTATATATAAATTTTTTTGAGGTGATGTGGAGTTTTATTTAGACTTTGAGGAAGTTTTCATATATACTCTTGTGTCTGGAATATTTAATGGTTGGATCTAGGGTGGAGAGAAGTTCTCCAAGGTTAAAAGATTATTTGAGGAATATGTTATAATTTTTTTTTATAATTTTGAGAATATTTATGATTAGAGTTAAATTTTAAAATTTTGAAAAGTTTAATTTTTAAGGAGTTTTAACTTTCAGGAATTCAACCTTGGAAGGGATGAAATTTCGAGAACAAAATTTTTGTATGGTGGGTAGATTTGTAACTCCTCTTTCCAAAATTGTGAAAATATTTTTATTATTTATTAATTAAATTTGTAATTTTAGAAATTTCAAAATATTATAATTAATTAATTATTAGTATTATAGAAGGCCTTAGTCATGGTTAAGTTTCGGAGTGCAAGATGACTAGAAATTATGGCACGGATAATGCAGTTGCGTGCTTTGACTAGTGTATTAGTCATGATAAGGAAGGCCCAACCATAGGTGTGTTCTAACTAGGAAAATCAGTCCAAGTTGTGACTTGACCCATATAAGTGATTAATTAGTTATTATTAAGATTATTGATTTTTAGGAGACCCGATTGTGCCAATTTAGCCCAGACTGGACCCGAACCGAACCCAAGCCTATGTAGTCATGCAGTGTACCCAAAGACGTCTAGGTCAAGATATTTATGTGTGTATGATGTATTTTATCCCAATGTTCTAATAAATAAATTTGTCTAAAGTAATTGTTATAATAGAATATAAATATGAATGTTTATTCAAAAAATATGATAAATAGTTTTCTTAGACATATTTGTGTGTTTTAAGGATTCTAGACTATACATATTTTGGATGTACACCTATTATTGGGTTAATCTATTTTTTATCCTAATTATTGTTATTATTATTGTTATTATAATTATAAAAAATATCTTTATTATTGATTACTTGTGTTTTCAGGAATATTATATATATATATATATATATATATATTTTATATATATATATATATATATATATATATATATATATATATATATATATATATATATATTATCATGTGGATAGATTCATATATAGACACTATACAAGAAAAAGTATTATTAAGAGTCTTGGTGTTTATTGAACATTTATGCATATATAGGTATATATATCTATAGAGATGCATATGTAGTTATAAATATAGTCATATATATATTTAATTATATATAGTCATATAGAAAAGAATAGAAAAAGTAAAGAGAAGAAAAGAAAAAGAATATGTATATATATTTTCTCTCGGGTACTGTTCGTTGAACAGTAACCCGAGAGTAACCCAAACCCACAGAACCCCAAAACCCGACTGCTCTCCCCCTCAAATATAAACGAGCAGAGAAATAATTAAAAGTGTCGAGACCAAAACATAAACCCTAACCCTAAAGCCATGACCCCGACCCCTATGCGCCCCTAGATATCGTGCGTGGCCTCCGTCGGTCGCTGGACAGCCAGCAAACATCGTGCACACAACCACAGCAGAAACATGCAGCAATAACAACAGTAGAAATAACAGCAACCACCCTACTTTCGGGTAAGTTTTTGTCCTCTTCGTTCAACAAAATTTGATTCTGTTAGGAAGCCTGTATAACCATCTAAAAATCCTAGTTTTTAGGTTTCAATCTGGAGAACCCAATAGTCCATGAAGTCGACTCAAAGTCGATGAAAAATTCTGTCCTGAAACAGAGTACGGAACAGTCCCCACCCTGTTTTGGAAGACAAATTTCTGCCAAACCACCTAGAATTTAGGAAAAACATTTAGAAAAATCTAAAGACAATATAATCAGGAATAAAACCCAATCTTTAGTTTTAATTCAAGTTCATTAGACAGTAAGATAATCTTTTGTGAAAATCAAGAAAAACCTGTTTCAAAAAACTAAAATTTTAGAAAAAATTTCCGATACGGCATGCACCCCGACAAACTGGGCGATGTGATCGTAATCCATGAGCATTGAAAGACACATATGGATGCTGTCGACGTGTAGGATCGACGGAAGTCAATTTTATTGTGTGTGCATGATGAAATCGAGACGTATCCGTCGAGATACCCCGTATCTGTCCCTTTATAAACTAGCCCATAACATTGTGCATGTTTGTTATCTCGAGACAAACTTGTGCCAATAGGATCGTATCATTTTTCTGGTCCTGTATGCCCAGTTTGGTCCGGTTCTGAAAAGGTCGACCATAATGCTATTTTAGCGGGCTCGCGATCCGACCCAATGGACGAATTTGTGCACGACCTACCAAAATCTAACTTTGGAAGTACGATTGGGTTCGTATCGGCAAATCGGACCCATACACATATAGTTTGATGATTTTAGAGACCGTAGGTACTGGCACATTTTTTGGTGCAAAATAGGTCCAACGACGGACATCATTTTGGCTAAAAATTATCGTTTTGCCTCTGTATCTAGAATTGGACTTATGGGTAGGCTATCCTAGCTGATTTGACTATTCTGAATACATTGGTAAGAACTGTTTCAGCCTCCGGAGGCTGTTGTGAGAGTTTGACTTTCGTGGCTCGTCGATTGACTGGATATTGTTGGTTCTACGTGCTACTACCAGAAAAGTATACATTGCCGAACTTATATAGTATGTACATGTTTTCTTTGCTATTGTACTTATTTCTATATGGTTGCATGTTTCCCATATTGTACTTGGTTGGTTATCTAATGCTTCACTTGTTTTATAGAGTTACGTATACGTATAGGATATTATTCACTTCCTTTGCTTGTTTATTGGTCTTCTCCATGTTCATCGTGTCTTGTAATAGAGTTGTCAGTTCTATACCATATTTCTTTGACTTGACTTGATATTGATTGATTGACTTGACTTGTGATATTCTATGGATTGGAAGTATCTTTCATTGTACTACAGTTTATAGAATTTTACTTGACCTTGTATTCCTTTAGGAAAGGAGATTGATACTAGGATTGGCTATTCTCGATTGGGAGTATCTTGCATTGTACTACAATTGAGACATACTATAGATTAGAAGTATTTTGTATTGTACTACAAGCTATAGGAGTTATTCGATTGATTGTTAGACAAGTCTAGTATTACATTTCCATATGACATGTCGTTCCTTAGATATTCTTCTTGTACATTTCTTATCCTCCATACATGTTATTTACTGTCATACTTGTAGGCATATTTTATGTATCTTGCTAGTCCCCTGAGGACCTGATGATCTCTTCAGGTAGGTGATTGTAAGGGGTTAGTTAGCTGATCAGGATGGTGGTTGATTATGTCATATTCAGGTATCTTCGTGATTACGTATTTACATCTGTTATATATACTCTACTTGTTAGCCTAGTTTTATAGACTCATATTATTTCTTTGGAGTCTAATCGGACATATATGTTAGTGGACTGCAGACCATGAACTATGATGTTTATTATTGTTTTTATACTCTTCTTGTGGATTGAGATATAGTTTTGTCTTGCCATAATTTGGCATATTACCATAGTCTAGACAACGTATACGTATTCGAGTTGGGCTGGAGTCCGCTTGATACGAAGTTGGCTTGTGCATGCACTTGTATCTCGAAAAGCGGGTGCGGGTCGTGACACAAGTCGCCATTAGGTTTGGCCAGTCAGTAGGCACCATTGGAGTAGATCGTCTCTATGACGAATGGTCCCTCCCACTTAGGCGTAAAATTCTCATCTGTCTTGTGAGTCATTACCATCGGCCTTCGAACTGATAAGACACGGTCACCCACTTGGAATGTTCTTTCTCGAACTTTTTTGTTGAAGGCTCCAGAAATCTGAGCTTGGTAAAGCTCGATTCATTGTTAAGCTAGCAGACATTTTTCATCCAACGCCTCTAACTCCTGTAGCTGCCGGCATTGATTGTCTTCATTAGTCAGCTGGTTGGTGATAGCTACCCGTAAGGACGAGATCTGGATCTCTAGGGGAAGAACTGCCTCACTTCCATAAACAAGAGAGAATGGTGTGTTTTCCGTGGGTGTTCGAATGGTTGTACGGTAAGCCCACAGACATTCGTCGAGCTTCTCATTCCAGTCACACTTATTAGAAGAAACGACTTTCTTAAGTAGTTTAATAATAGTCTTGTTGAATGCTTCAACTAGTCCGTTCGCTGCAGGATTGTAAGCCGTTGATGCCACATTATGTATTCAATTTTTTTGCAGAACCGATGGAAAGCATAGCTCACGAACTGTGGACCATTATCGTGGATGATCTTTCGAGGAACGCCGAAGCAGAATTTGACGTGATGCTTGACAAAGCTGATTATGTTTACGGTTTTTACCTCGGTCACAGGTACTGCTTCTGCCAACTTAGAAAAGTAATCAGTAATGGAAAGTATGAAGCGGTGTCCGACAGATTGGCCCAATGATATCCATTTCCCATGCTTCAAATGGCCAGGCGACCATCGTGGGGTGCAGGAACTCCGAAGGTCGGTGGATGAAGTCAACATGCAACTGACATACCTGGCACTTTCTTACGTAATCAACATCATTTGCCATCATAGTGGGCCACTAGTAGCCCATGCAACACCACCAGTCTTGCAACTTAGGGCTAAGCTGATGGGCTCCATAGGTGCCATCATGTGCCTTCCTTTGTACTTCTGTCTTAGATAAACATCGTAAAAGAAGCCTGTCATATGAACGACGATACAACATCTTGGTAGATGTGTCGTAGAAGAACCGGAGAGAGCGTCTCTTGACAAAAGTAGCTTCCTTCAGGTCTTGAGGTAGGATCCATAGACTGCGTAGTCTATGAACGGAAATCGCCAGTTTCGAACGTTAACATTAGTGTCCATTTGTACTGAGTAATTCAGACACGTATACAGATCATTCTTTGAACAAACTAGCTCTCGGCACATTACCGTGATGGTATGTTTGGTTCCTACAACAGCTGCTAGAGAGGCGACGAGGCCAGCAAGTGCATCGGCCTCCAAGTTTTACAATCGAGGTACATGTTCTATAAAAAACCCTATGAAGATGGAAATGATCTCGATCGCTGTCTGGTGGTAAGGGACCAGATCTTCGTATCAGACCTTGTACTATCCTCGAACTTGGTTGATAATTAGTTTCGAGTTGCCATAGGCCTCGATGTAGTCCACCCCCAATTGTTTAGCAAGTTGGAGTTCGATGATGAGAGCATTATACTCCGCAAAATTATTGGTACACGACTCCAAGAGAGAATATACGCAGTTGATGACTAGACCATCGGGAGTGATGAGAACGACTCTGACCCCTGCATGATCTTGACCTTTGGTCTACCGTCAAAGAATATGTGCCAAACTGGATTGTCTGAGACGGCATTGGACTCTAAGACCTCATCGGCATGTCGTCGTAGAGTCTTGACGTCTCTGGCACATGATGTGCTGCTAGAAAATCAGCCAATGCTTGGCCGTTGATTGCCTTTTGGGGGACGAACACCATGTCATAAGGAGTCAAAAGTATTGCCCATGTGGCTAACCGTGAGTTTAAGGCCCCTAGCTTGGTCATGAGGACCCTGAGGGGGTTGTCTCGGAAGATAACGTGGATCGTCTGTCTAGCCACATAATGATGCATCTTCTAGATGGCAAAATAGAGCAAGATATTCCTTCTCCATAGGATTATACCGATGCTCAGCCCCAAACATGGTCCTGCTGATATAGTAGATTGCCTGTTCGTGGCCTTCATTGTTCCTTTGGGCTAGCAAAGTACCGAGAGAATGGTCCATGGCTCGGACGTACAGTAGAAAAGGCTTCCCTATAACTGGTGCCACCAGTACCGGAGGACTTTGAGGTACTTTTTGATGTCATCGAATGCGCGATGGCATTCTTCGGTCCATTCATAAGAGACCCCTTTTTTCAGTAGTTTGGTGAAGGGTTAACATCGACCAGAGAGATTTGCTATGAATCTTCTGATGTATGCCAGACGTCCTTATAGACCTCGAAGTTCACGGAGATTCTTCGGGGGAGCCATGTCCAAGTCTTCGCAGGGTCAATGTGAATACCCTGGATGTGACAATAAAGCCTAGGAACGTGCCACTGGAGACTTCCAAAAATGACTTGGTCAGGTTCATCTTTAGTTGATGTGTCTGCATTAAGTCAAATACTGTTCTCAAGTCGTCCAAGTGACCAGATTTCTTTTTGCTTTTGATGGCAATGTCATCAACATAACATTCTACCAACTTTCGGAGGTGTTTAAGGAATATTGTGCTCATTTCCTGCTGGTATGTTGCCCCCGTATTCTTCAACCTGAAAGGTATCACTGTATAACAGTATATTCTGTTTGGAGTCCAAAATAAGGTATACTTCTTATCTTTAGGAAATATCTTAATTTAGTTGTAGCCTGAGAAACCATCCATGAAGGACATACGCTCGAACTACAAGTGTTGTCGATCATCATATTGGTGATCGAAAGAGAAAACTCGTCTTTTGGACATGCCTAATTGAGATCCCTGAAGTCTATGCAGACCCGAATTCTTCCATTCTTCTTAGTGAATGGGACAATATTGGCCACCCAATCTGGGTGTTGTTCTTCGCGAATGAAGCCACTCTCTAAGAGTTTGTCGACTTCCTCTTTGATATCATCAATGATGTTGGGGCAAAAATAATGTTGTTGCTGTTTGATAGGCTTAGCATCAGAAAGGATGTTGAAATAATGCATGGCGACTTGTGGGTCTAAACCCGGCATAGCTTCGTAGCTCCATGCAAAAACATCGATATATTCTCGGATAAGCTATATCATAGATTCTTTTTCTTCTCCTATCATGCTTTTGCTAATAAAGATGGGTTTAGGGGAAACCTCATCTCCTAGCTCGACTTGGATGACTTCGTCTTCAGTGGGAGGTTCGCGTTGTTCGAAGTACTATTCCTATTAGGATCTGAGGCACTGAGCCCATGGTTCATCTTCGAAGTATTCAAGCATTTGGTCTTCATCCTCGACTGGGGGATCTGCAGAGACCATGTTAAAGAATAATACCTTCTTGAGGGTTTGGACGATACTGGTATCGGAGTCCCAGGTTAAAGAGTCCGAGGAATGTCAACGCATCAGGACCTCTGGTTCAGAGCTCTCCAATGTTGTTGTGGGTGTAACGTAACCCAACACCCGACGAGTGCGTTGGTAGTAATTTTGGGACTTTCTCTTCGGGGCACGAAATCGTAAGGAAAGGTGTCGGCCTTTGCCATAGTTCAGTCCTCTGTCACTGTTCAAGTCGTAATCCATTTTCTGGATGAGAGTTTTGGCTTAAGTAGTGTAACGGTAGAGTTGCATCTTGCCGTTATAGGGTTTTGGTTCTGCTGGAGCCAGTCACTGCGGGTGCTCCAATCGGCCGAAGACGATGGGTTCCTCCTCCTTCTTCTTTGTTGGAACATAGAAGTAGGCATTTTGAGAAGGACAAGTCGGCTTGCAAGGTTGGCGGTTGTCACTTGTGTTTGCAGCATATATATAGCATTGTCTAAGAAATACCTAGTGTTCCAATGCGCATAAGAATAATTCAATAACAACTTCCTATTAATGAAATACAAAATTTTTATCCAGAGGGATTACATCATCTAAAGAGTGCACCTCGGTATTGGCACATCCGTTGTCTTCCAACTCTTCATCCGCGAGCACCAGGGCTGTTGCGGGAGAAGGTATAGGACGTTTCCCCTTCAGCTTGACTACCAAGGCGGCTGTAGTCGGAGGTTCGTGTGACCTCAGAGTTGGCTTTGGAGCCTTCAGGGGGAGCCTTATTTGCATAGGCTCTTGGCCAGCCTCTGATATGATCGAGGATAATCTAGCCGGAGCTTTGCTTCGGAGCTTGATGACGAGAGGAGCTGACATTTTGGGAGGTTTCCTTTTTAATCGAACCTTCAACGGTTCTTCAACGATAATTGCGTTCTCTGCTTCATCGTCGGCGTCATTGGCATCATCGTCCATGGGACTAATTTATACAGATCATCATCTGTACAGTATGCTTCGAGTCCTCGAAAGGGATCGATGTCAGCGAACTCAGTCTTGATAGTCCCGTCGCCGGCCACATACTTCATGCATTGATGGAGAGTGGAGGGAGCGATCATGTATTCATGAATCCATGGTCGTCCCAACAACATGTTGTTGATGTCAATGACGTAGCAAGTAATGTCAGTATGGAGATTGCCTATTTGGCATTTCATCGGATCTTGCCCAGGGGTTCACTTTTTCCAACGTTGAAACCACTGATTGTAGTGTTCGAAGCGGTCAGTTGATGCATCGGGATCCCCAAAGCTTGGAGTAAACTCTGAAGGATGATGATGAGAGAAGAGCCATGGTCGATGTAGATGCGATTGACCTTAATGGCACCAACATACCCTGTATAGTACATGGGTTGGTTGTGCCGGTTGTTCTTCAGTAGCATGTCCTGTTGAGTGAAGGTGATGTTAGGGATCACTTTGACCATACTGTGACAATGTGGACAGTCAGCAGAGTTCTCCATAGGTGGTTGCACCTGAGTGAGGATGGAGTTAGCATTTTATAAAGCTTCGTTGAGGGCGTCTCGAGTCTCTTTGGAGAGACGGAGAAGCTCGAAGAGTGATAGTCGGGCCGAAGTGTTGGCCAGCTGTGCCAATATGTCGAAATTGTAGGCTTGATTGGCCCTACTGCCGAGTCTTTTCTCAGAGGCTTGTCAAAGCAAACCTCTTTCTGCTTTTGTTTTTCTGTAGCAGGCGCTTGAGATGATCATGCTTCTGATGTATCGGGGCATTGGCCACGACGGGCGGAGGTGTTTCTTTCTTTAGAGCTTGGTTCTCTTCTCGCTGGTGAGCCGAGCCAGTGGTAACCAGGGTGTCATCGGTTGTCGTAGAGATCATGCGACACGACCTGACCTTTTTTCCCTTGATAAAGCGCGCTGCAGGCGTCATTATGTCGAAAGTAAGATCAGGATGCACCAATATTACTTTGCCTCACGACATCGTAAATGGGATGAGGCCTTGGGCGTTGTCAAGGGCCGGTGGAAGATTGACTACATCTATCGTCTCTCTCGGGATGGGGACGACGCCGTCTCAAGCCTCTGTTCTCGAAAAACTTTCGAACTGGAGAGGGACCATGTTGGCAGTAACAGTCTTCTCCTCATAGTCGAGTGAGATGACTTTAGCTTTGATGAGGCACTGGATTTGTCTTTTCAACACCTAACAATCATGCATCGAATGATGGACATATTGGTGGTAGTGGCAGTATTTTGGATTGTCCACCTTTCTCACTTCATCGGAATGCTTAGGCGGCGAGAGCTGAAGTTTGCCACTCTTTGCCAACATATCGAAGGGTTCTAGTGTGTCAGCAATTGTGCATCCCTTTATCTCCGAGAGAGGGGGAGTTCAGTTCCATCAATTGTGCATCCTATGCTTTTCTTTGAGCTACATTCGCCTTTATGATGAAAGGCGTCCACCCTACGCATGGGGCACTGTGCTACAACTTGATTGCAGGAATGTCACGCCCCAGAACCAGAATACTGGAGAGCGGGGGCGTACATAGCCAGCTACGTATATTGAAGTGTAACCCACCTCGCTATACGGTTACGGCTGTGTAGATACATGAGGGTTTAACTACAAGCCATCAATCTCCTATGGTCAAGAACAAGCGTAGTGTCTCAATCACAAGCAAGTAAGTAAATGTTACAAGATGCAAGATCACCAAACATACAATAGTAAGGCGTCCCAAACATTATATATTTAGCTGATCAAGAAGCTAGTCGTCACAAAATGTCAGGACTAGCAAGAGTTTAGTCATACATGATCAACCCTAGGATCTGTCAATCATGTTACAATCCGTAGGCAGACAGTGAATAAAGGTGAAATACGAGCTAACACGTGCTCGTCGGCTAACGCCTCAAAAGAATAATTTTACAATAAAGTGGGAGGAAAAAAGAAACCCACTCGTTGTCAGGGTTACGCCTGGTGGTCACCATCTGGCTGGAAAATAGGTAGATCCTCTGGTGCTGCTCCGATATCTGGCCACACAAAACCAGCTGGATCAGACCCCAGAAAGAGTAAGTGCCACAAGGAGGCTTCATTTAGGAACTAAAACCAGCATAACATAATGAATATTAAAGATGGTAAATAAGAACTGGTAATAACAGGTACAACAATAATAAATTGAGTACGAGAAAACCATTCAAGTAGCCAGATTGCAACCCTTAAACCAAACAAGGACCGGGGTTGCAGTCCTTTATCTGAATAGGATCCCGTCTCAAATACTGCTGATAGGGTAATAAGATAATAAAGGAAAAGAAGACACAGAACTGCTCCGGGAACCAGGTTACAACCCTTAAACCAAATAAGGACCGGGGTTGTAACCCTTCGTCTGAACAGAACTGGTCCCCTAATCTTTATTGTTAAGGCCAGTATAGATAATCATGCTATTGAAGTAAGGTAAAACATGACGAGCATGGCATAGGGTGCAATAAGGCAATAAACGAAGAGAAGACACATAACTGCTCCGGGAGCCAGGTTATGACCCTTAAACCAAACAAGGATCGGGGTTGTAACCCTTTGCCTGAACAGAACTGGTCCCCCGATCGTTATTGTTAAGGCAAGCATAATAAGTCATGCCCGGTCATAATCTTGTACAGGATCAGGACAAGTCGAAGCTGGGCTAGACTTCATTCAATTAATCACGGCCAAGCAAAGAGTACGGCTTGATACTTTAACTAACTAGGGTTATCACAAGTCTAATTACTAGCAAGATGCAATGAAATCATCCCACAACCACAAGCCCTGCAACCCATCCAGGTTATCCAGGTCGAATGTCCATTTAAGAAGGGTGCAACACTTGATGGTGTGCCAGAAATGTGCCCTACTCATCGGTAGGCTACAAGTCCACTTATTGCGCCCAGATAACTGGATTGCCTGTAGCTGGGAAAATCTCTTCATGACTACTGAATCATTCTAGTTAATTAGCCTTAGTCAATTTCAGTAGGTACCCCTGACCGTGGTACTCAGGAATATCCATCCTAGACATGATGCAAGACAGTACCAGTTTATTTGTACAAACACAATCACCCACGGTGTCCAGGTCTTTCATACTTATCTTGTCAGGCTAGCTGTCATAACAGCATGTCGAGATATATCATGTCAGTTTACTTGTCAAGAGTGCGCCACAGCAGGCCACTATCGTGTTCTATTCTTACATTATCATGAATGAGAGAAACTTGCATAAAATAACTAGTAACATATTTTTGAAGCCAAGAAAAAGATCTACAACTTTTATATTTTGAGTTTTTTAAGATTCTAGCTACAAAATAACTTAAACAGGCAAAAATAGTGAAATAGAGCAATTCCGGCGCAAGGGATTCCTGCACATCCGTGCGTGGGAATTCCTGCGCATCCGTGCATGGGAATTTCTGCGCATCCGCGCGTGGGAATTCTTGCGCATCCGCGCGTGGGAATTCCTACGCATCCGCGCGTGGGAAACTCACGTTGCGTCTTCAGTACATGCGCGTAAGGAACCTACACGCATGACACGCACGGAGTTAAGGGATACATTGCCGGGACTTCACAGCGCATGGGCTCCCGGTGCATGGCGTCCCGGGCGCATGGGGGTCATCGTCCCCAATCAGCAAGTTCAGCCATAAAAGTTCTAAAAACTTACCATGGCCATAACTTCCTCATCCGAAGTCGAAATCAAGAGAAACGACAGCCAAAACTGCATAAAATTGAATTCTGTACAACATAAAACCATTAGTTTTCGAAAATAACCAATTTTTAGAGATCAAAACCAAGAAAACCAAAAAGTTATAAACTTAGATCTACAAGAATCCATCCATTAAATCCAAAAATGCCAAGTTCTAAAGAGGCTTAGAATCAAGTAAGGAAGAGAATGGAACAATAAAACTTGAGATCTATCATAAAGTAAGTTGCACTTGCCTAGGCTTGGTAGGTGGGAGGAATAAATAAAGAAGATGAAGAAGTAAATGCAAAATAGATGTTGGAGAGAGAAGAAGTTGACTTATATAGCAACCCCTCTTATTTTAACCCAAAATAAACCAAACCAAGCCAAGCCAAGTCAAGTCAAGTTGAACCAAGTTGAACCAATCAAGTCAAGATTTAAACCAAGGCTAAGCTAAGCAAGATAAGTCAAAATACGGGCCACCTGACAATTGTCAGAATTCCATATACGTATCCTGAAAAATACGTATAATGGAAAACATGAGTGACAACTCTACCCACCTTAAAAGAATTTCGTCCTGGAAATTTAATCAAGAGGCTAGAGATGTCGGGACAAGCTATATTAATCATAAGCAAGTTATAGCTAGGAAACCATTCAAGCAGTCATTCATGCAAGCAATGAAGCTGAGGGTGTAGGGCATAAGAAGGACATTATACCTTACGAGTCAAACAGGTCGGGATATCGCGATCGGATATCATCCTCACACTCCCACGTTGACTCACCCAAAGAGTGATGACCCCAAGCAACATGGACTAAACTAATAGTCTTGTTCTTGAGTATCTTCTCTCTCCGGTCCAATATAGACACGGGCCTCTCCTCATACGAAAGGTTGGTACCAACAACCAATTCTGAATAATCCAGGATGTGGCTCGGGTCTGGGATATACTGTCGTAATTGGAATACATGGAACACATCATGCACCTCTCTTAGCGACGACGGAAGAGCGAGACGATAGGACACATCACCTACTCTATCAAGAATATCGAATGGCCCTATATACCTAGGACTAAGCTTTCTCCGTACGCCGAAATGAATGATGCCACGGTTAGACGAAATCCTCAGAAATACATGGTCGCCGACAGAAAACTCAAGAGGGCACCGAGAATCGGCCCAATGACGCTGGCGATCTTGGACAACTCGAAGATAATCTCTGACTCTTCTGACCACTTCAATGGTCTGAGCAATCATTTTCGGACCAAGTATCTTCCTCTCTCCAACATCGCCCAGGCTAGCGGGGATCTGCACTTTCTGCCATATAGTGCCTCAAACGGGGCCATCTGAATACTAGCTTGGAAACTATTGTTGTACGAGAACTCCACCAAGTGCAGGTGATCTTTCCACGAACTACCGAAGTCGAGTGTACATGACTGCAATATATCTTCAAGAGTTTGGATCGTGCGTTTCGACT
Organism: Iris pallida; assembly: GCA_029216955.1. NCBI lineage: Eukaryota > Viridiplantae > Streptophyta > Magnoliopsida > Asparagales > Iridaceae > Iris > Iris pallida. Next base: position 4,348,143 of record JANAVB010031219.1, read on the forward strand.
GGCCATCTGTCTGTGGGTGGTAAGCTGAGATAAACTGGAGGTGAGTTTCTAAACTCTCCTGCAGACTACGCCAAAAGTGCGATATAAATCTGGAATCTCTGTCCGAAGTGACACTGACTTGTATACCGTGAAGTCTAACGATCTGCTTGAGGTACATTTCTGCTAACTGAGCCGTCGACTGACCAACTCTAAACGAGAGGAAGTAGGCCACCTTCGTGAGCCGGTCGACTATAACCCAAATAGCATCTCTGCCATCCGGAGATCTAGGCAATCCAGTCACGAAATCTATGGTTACATGTTCCCACTTCAATTCTAGAATCGACAAAGGCTGAAGAAGTCCAGCTGGCCTCTGATGTTCAGCTTTAACCTGTTGGCAAACCAAACATCGAGAGACAAACTGGGCTATCTTTCTCTTCATGCCATTCTACCAAAAGTACCGACGAATATCTCGGTACATCTTTGTACCACCGGAATGAATGGAATACTGAGAACTGTGAGCCTCTCCCATGATCTTCTGTCTGATATCACCGCTGGATACACAAAGACGCATCTTCATGGATACATAGCTCTGGTCTTCGTCCTGCCTCACACTCTGCTCTGAGTCGCTGAAGCTTGGAATCTGCTGACTGCGCCATCCGGATCCTCTCGACTATAGTGGACTGAACTTGCATGCTGGCCATCAATACCACAATGGTAGGAAAGACAACTTCTACTTCCATCTTCTGAAGATCTGCTAACAGCTCTGGTTGCATTGTTAGGAAATAAACTCCGGCTCTCCTGCTCAATGCATCTGCTACAACATTGGCCTTTCCTGGGTGATACTGCAGGTTGACATCATAATCCACAAGTAGCTCTAGCTACCTTCTCTGATGCATGTTAAGATCCTTCTCAGTGAAAACATACTTCAGGCTCTTGTGGTCGGTGAAAATCTCCACTCTATCTCCGTACAAGTAGTGCCTCCACAACTTAAGTGCAAACACTACTGCTTCCAGCTCCAAGTCATAGGTTGGGTAATTTCTCTCATGATTACGAAGTTAACATGATGCATAAGCTATTACCTTCCCATGCTGCATCAGAACACATCATAAGCCTCTGCCTGAAGCATCACAATACACCGAGAATCCTCCGGTTCCATCTGGAAGTGTGAGAATGGGTGCCGTCATCAAGCCTTGCTTCAACTTCTCAAAAGAATCCTGACACTCTGCTGTCCAGGCAAACTGCACATCCTTGCGGGTCAACTGGGTCAATGGCACTGAAATCTGAGCAAAGTCTGAAACAAATCACCGATAGTAGCCAGCCAAGCCAAGAAAACTGTAAATTTCTGCCACTGTACGGGGTACTGGCCACGTTTCAATAGCCGCAATCTTCTGGGGATCCACTTCTACTCCTCCTCTGGTGATGATATGACCCAAGTACGAAATACGATCGAGCCAGAACTCGTATTTACTGAACTTGGCATACAATGGTGTTCTCTGAGAATCTGGAGGATAACTCGGAGATGCTGCTCATGCTTCGCTTCACTCTTGCTGTAGATCAGGATGTCGTCTAGGAACACAATCACGAAATGATCCAAGTAAGGCATGAAGATACGATTCATGAGGTCCATGAATATAGCCGACGCATTGGTCGCTCTAAATTGTATCACAAGGAACTCCCAATGCCCATACCGGGCTCTGAAAGCCGTCTTCGGGATGTCCTGCTCTCTGACTCTGATCTGATGATATCCTGACTGCAAGTCGATCTTCGAGAATACTGCTGCGCCATTGAGTTGATCAAATAAGTCATCTATCCTCGGGAGAGGGTATCTGTTCTTGATTGTCACTGAGTTCAAGGTACGATATTCTACACATAATCTGGACGTACCATCCTTCTTTTTTACAAGAAGCATCGGGGCTTCCCAAGGCGATCCACTAGCACGAATGAATCCCTTGGCACTGAGTTCTTCAATTATCTTGTACAATATCTCTAGCTCTGACGGTGCCATCCTGTAGACTCTCTCTGACACTGGGGCTGTCTCGGGAATCAAGTCAATAGTGAACTCAATCTCTCGCTCTGGCGGCATCCCTGGAAGCTCTTTGGGGAAAACATCTGGGAACTCCTCGACTATCCGAGGTAACTGCACTACTGCTACTGCCATCCGCAATATTGGAGGAGAAGGTTCAACTTCGCCTCAGGAGAAGGAAAACTTCGGCTCGCCTGGAATGCTAAAAACAACCCTGCCAAGATGGCAGTCTATCCTAGCATACTGGTCCCTCAACCAATCCATCCCTAAGACCACATCATAATCGGGCATCGAGAACTCTATCAATCTAGCGGGGAACTCTCTACCGCTAACTACGATCTGACACGAGGAAAACACTCTATCTACTCCCACAAGTCCATTACCAGTAAGTATATTGAGCCTTACTGATAATGACTCGGGCTCCAATCTTATCCGTATCGCGAATCTTGCAGACATAAATGAATGCGAGGCACCAGAATCAAATAATACTGAAGCTGGAAAGGTGTTAACGAGAATAGTACCTGCCACTACCTCTCCTGGTGCTAATCCTTCCTCTCCCATGGTCAAAGCCAGCAATTGACCATGTCCTCTGTGTGTGGGTCCCCTCTGCTGAAAATTTCTCTGCCTGCTCTGGATCAGGGCTTGGGCTTGGGGATACTGCTGCGGCCTCTGCTGCTGGAATGCATGGGCCTACATCGGCAATGGCCTCGAGAACGGGTACTGCAGCTGCTACTAGACTGGTGCTGGTCCTCTAACTGAAGGACTAGAGAAAGCTGATGATGAACTCCCCCTGTTCGGACAGTTTCCAACCTTGGGGTCCAGGACACCACAAACCAAGCATAAACCTTGTGCTCTGCGATATTCTGATACTACATGCCCGGGCTTCCTGCAGTACGAACATCCCACTGCGAAAGACTGCTTCTGCTTCTGCTGCTGAGGGCGCGTCGGGGTTGAATGTTGAACCGACGTCACTGAGATCGCCCATCTCGGAGCTTCAATGGTCAAATCCCTAGCTGCCGGGGCTGGTGCTGAAGATAGGTTCATCTGGCTGTGGGATCGCTTCCGACCTCCGGTCCTATCTATGATCCTCTGGGTGGTATACTCATGCCTCCGGGCTGCCATTAATACCGTATAAAAAGTCTGATACTCAAACTGCTCGACTGTCAACAAAATCTCCAGGTGAAGCCCCTGCTGGAATCGCTGGGCTCTATCAAACTCGGTCGCTACCAAGATGGAAGTAAACCGACTAAGCCTGGAGAACTCGACCGCGTATCCGTCGACCATCCTGTCCATCTGCTTCAGATTGGTAAACCTCGTCTGTAGATCGTATCGAGCTACAACATCGAAATACTTGGTCTGGAATCTCTCTCTGAATACTGCCCATGCAATGGGTGCCAATAATCCAACGGCCTGCACCGCCCACCAGCTGCGGGCATGATCCAATAGCTGTAGGTGCACCACGGCCACCTTCTTGGCTTCTAGGGTCCTGGCTGCTTCTAGAATCACCTCTGTGTCCTGAAGCTAAGCATCAGCAGCGATCGTATCTTGACAATTGTCAGAATTCCGTATACGTATCCTAAAAAATACGTATAATGAGAAACGGGAGTGACAAGGAAGCATGTTCTTGCAGCATGAGTCCATAAGCATGGGCTCAGGTATACCAGGAGGTAACCTTAATACGGCCTGGTGGAAGTGCTTAAGGTATGCGCGTACCGGCTCTTTCTCCTTCTGAACGATGTCCATAAGAGTCGACATTGTCATGTCAATTCCTCATTCGTAGAATCGATTGAGAAATAGGTTCTTCAAGTCTTCGAAGGACAAAATATAGTTGTCCAGAAGGCTGTAAAACCATTTGTAGGCCACCCCCTACAGGGCTCCTACGAATATGTTGGTGAGGAAGGCGTCATCCTTTGGTAGATGCCCTATTACTGAGAAAAAGTATCTCAAGTATCGGCGGGGAGGCTCTTTTGCGTCAAACGACATGAGCGTCTGCAGATTATATTTAAGAGGATAGACCATATTATCCCATTCGGCAGGATATAACAGCCGAATCCCCATCTTTTGGAGTGTTGCTCGCTTTTCTTTGGCGTCATAGCGAGCGTACAATTCTTTGATGGCCTGCTGTATTTCGTTCGATACTGTAGGTCCGGTTGTTGATGGAGTAGATGATGCTGGTGCTGCTTGGTTCGCAATGGAAAACATATTGGACCCACCGTTAGCCGCTGGGTCTGGAGTAGGAGTGGAGACAGAGGGGGTCAATCTCTCATTGATCTCTAAGACAACAGAAGCTAAGGACTTCATAGTAATGTTCTACGTGTTTAGGCTCTCCTCGAGAACCTCTATACATTTTTGCTAACTAGAGCCTTTGCTACTTTTCGTATTATTGTCACCTTCTGCCATAAACGCGGACACCATGTGTGGGTGGGTAGAAGGGATAGTAGATCTTTCGCTCTTCGATTTAGAGGCTGAGTCCTATCATCTTGAGGATAGACCGGCAGGTTGCAATCATCCTTTGACTCATTATAATTGCCTCCCTCTGCTTTTTGGCTACCTACGCCTTCAGAGGTATCTGTGCCATATAATCCTTCGTTGGATTGGAATGCGGGATTGTCATGAATAGTAGAGGGCTGACTATCCCCAGCATCTGACGTGACATATTTTTGTGGCAAGCAGCTAGACTTGGCACACATGTGTTGGAACACACCTGTATTGGGTACTTTCATCTTGCTACTCCCAGGCCGCTTTTTGGATGTGTTAGTCGAGATGGAAGGGTTTTTGGACAGCTGCTTGAGAAATGGAGAACCTTGTACCGCATTGCATGGAACAACACGGTGTTCCTCTTCTTCTTCGTTCGATGACCCCCGTCGAGTCTCTGATGTACAACCGCTACTGGTCACAGTCTTTGGAAGATGGACTATCTCCTTGGACGTGATGTGGCTGCTTGGTGACATCAACAGTTGATGGTGATCTGGGTGCAAGTATGCATTGATTTAGGCATACCTTGTACCGCATGCTCCTCTTCTGCTTTACGCTTGTGGGAAAGCATTGGGGTCTTCATTCCTGCACCGCCATTGTTGCGCGTAGGAGAGAGAATACGGAGATAGCTTCTCTCTTCTTTGTTCCCGTGCACGGGACACGCTTAGGTCCTGATCAAAAAATTGCTTATGAGGTAGACTCCTTCCATGCTTACAGGAATATTGTTCGCATGAGTCCTTCTCAGTGGAGAGTACCCCCTTGCTCGAGTTGTGCACATGAGTGCTTGACCGACATCGTGGTTCTACCGGTCGAGACATCGAAGCACTCGGACCGATTTTGTATAGCTTTCCATTGGTTGCGCGCGTGACTGTCAACATGGGCCTTTGGTCTGCTATTGGCATAGCGCGTTGGTTGCACAAGGTGCGTGCTGTCTTGGATTTCTTCCTACGTCCCCAAGAGGGTCCATAATATTCAGAATCCAACATAGTGGTTGGCATAGCAATTTGGCCGCGTAGGGCACGTTCTACCTTAGATCTTTTTAGGTTACCCCCATGAAGTGCGTAATGTTTAGAGTCCAATGCAGCCTTACCCGATAGGTACGCAATTATGTCAAAGACATATCTTCTTGCCGGCGTCGCTTCCTCCGTAAGCAGTTGAGCCACTACGCACTTCCTTTGGCGTTATGCCTTTGTTAGGCCCGCCATGGGGAGCCGCACTCTTTGCTGCACTTTTTCGGAGTGGGAATCGAGCGAGACGGCATGGAAATAGTAGCCAAAATATTTTTTGGGGCTTCGTCGTTCAGGGGGTTTTGGATCGCAGTCCCCTCCGTTGTGCTGCTCGTCGTAGTTGCCTTAGGCACCCAGGTGCGTCGAGTCTTCTTCGGTTTTACGAACCACTTCGAAGGACTCGACTTCTCCTCTGAAAATAAGATCTTCAAAAGCTTGTTGGCCAAAACGTACGACCAACGTCTTCTGGAAAGTTCGTAGCAAGTTGTTGTCAGATTGCGCTACTACCTTCTCATTTGAGGGAAAGCAAGTCCCTAGCAGAGTCGCCATCTTGTTTGCCATAACAAAATGTTATATAAAGTTTTTGTATTTTAAACATAAAAAGAGTACAATTGGATCTTAAACAGGAGATCTAAGTACAAAATTTATGGAAAAGTGTGGCGGTGGAGATTGAGCACTACAGCGGCTCGTTTACTCCATTGACGATCTGACGACGAGTTGAACTTACTTAGGCTTTTTGGTGCTAGTGATTGAAACTCTAGGGTTACCAATCAAGTTGATGCCGAAGCTAAAGATTTTGAAGTCGCTTTATCGAAGGAAAACTCCTTCTATTTATAGGGGAGCACATATGCGATGTGCATAAGGATTGTGCAGATATGCTGCATGTGGAGATATGGGAGAATCTTGATGCGGTATGGTGAGGGCTATTGCTGAGCTGACACGTTACAGGCACGGGGATTCTCTTCTATCGAGATCTTTTGGGGAGTTATCAATATAACTGAATAAACGACATATGGCGTGTGCTTATTTATTGATCGGATGAAACTGAACAGATTCTGTTTCTATCCCCGAAGTTGGATTTTGTCTTATCTTAGAGGCCATTGGTTTAAACAAACCAATAGGATATGTCTCTTGTCCATAAGAACAAAATTTGTCCTCATTTGTGGTTTAAACAAACCGATAAGATATCGCTCTTATCAACAGAATCAAATTCTGTCTTATCTTAAGAGCAGTGGTTTAAACAAACCAATAGGGTGGTATCCTGAAAAGGTGTATACACCCATCTGGTTATGTAGAACCATGTCACTTCGTAGGGCTGTGTCACTATGTGAGCTGCGCTTCTGACGGAGCTTTGATGCCACTGTGCTTCTAGGCGACGAGCGGGCTTGTGCTTTAGGCAACGGAGTCACTGCACTTTTAGGCCTATGTGTGGACTGTGCTTGAGGCAACAGAGTCACTGTACTTTAGGGCGACGAGTGGACTGTGATTCAGGCAACAGAGTTACTGTGCTTTAGGGAGACGAGTAGACTGTGCTTCAGGTGACGGAGTTATTGTGCTTTAGGGCAACAAGTGGACTTGGTTTCGAAGATAAGGGATCTACTGCACTTTTGGGTGATAAGTACACTTGGTCTCGAAGATAAGGAATCAGTTAATGAGCTACGCTTCTGACGGAGCTTTGATGCCACTGCACTTCTGGGCGACGAGCGGGCTTGTGCTTTAGGCAACGGAGTCACTGCACTTTTAGGCCTACGTGTGGACTGTGCTTCAGGCAACAGAGTCACTGTACTTTAGGGCGACGAGTGGACTGTGATTCAGGCAACGGAGTCTCTGTGCTTTTGGAAGACGAGTAGACTGTGCTTCAGGTGACGGAGTTACTGTACTTTAGGACAACAAGTGGACTTGGTTTCGAAGATAAGGGATCTACTGCGCTTTTGGGCGATAAGTACACTTGGTCTTGAAGACGGAAGAGCCACTACGTGTCTAAGTTGAAGCGATGACGCTGTGTGAGGGAGTGAGCTAGCTGTGCTTCTGAGTCAAATCGAGGGCACAGTGAGGCGGCTGCACTTTTAAATCGAAGGAGCCAGTTTCTTGCAAAATCTTTAAGATCAGTTAATGACTGCTCTTCTAGATGGAGGAGTCGGTCATTATATTATTTAATTATCGCCGTCATTTGGAAAATTCAAGAAGTCTGTGGCCTAGGACTTAGTAAAATAAACTGTAATGCCCCAGTCCCAAAATACTTAGGACTGAGTACGTAGACATGCCAGCAGCATACATACGAAGTATATAGAATCCTTGTATGTATACATAAGCTGTAAAATGCAGTAACCATGACAACTAATCTCATCCACAAAATAAAGGAATAAAAGATATCATCTAATCAACCATGAATTGTCTTTATACAAGATGTTGGGCGGAGACAAATCCGCTACCAACTAGTTAAAAGAAAAGTAGTACATGGCAACTGAAATGATTGGTTGAGAGTAGCAAAGAAAGATCCAAGACACGTCATCTTCGAAGGAATAGAGAAGATCACGACCTCGGCTAGAATACCTGTGGGAAGACAAGAACACGCACCTGGAGAGATCACCAGGCCCTTAGAGGGACGTAACAAGATACATAATATCATGCCAGAATACTGAATATAAACTGCTCAATAAATAAGTCAATTGGATTATAACATGGTCCAATACACACCATTGAATTAGCGTACCATCCCCCAACTAAACAAGGACAGGAGATAGCACCCTAATTCACGATGACGTATCTTTCTCTGCTACGAATCCAATATGGTATCCGAACCACAACAAGGTTCAATACGTTCTAATCGGAGTAGTGAGCCACACCTACAACCAAACAAGGACAAGATGTGGCAAATTAGTCTGCGACAAGTTACTGTTCCAAGCCACGGTAAGATATAAGTACCCAAACCAAAAGTACTCATTCCTAACAAGTAAGGTAGCCTAACCATTCTAAGTTAATACAGTTTAAGAACATCCCTCCAATGCATGGGCTCTTTGGCTAAAAATAGGATCGGCATAGTCCCTACTTGGGGCACCAGAGGCCTCAAGCGTAACCGTTCCTTGAACGTCAGTGCCCAGCAATAAAATAAAGGGTCGTCAATCCGCATCTCAGGTGGAGCGTACGATCACAAGGAAAATGTGCATAGTAGCCCATACGCTAAGGATATGTCCTCCCCACCTAATGCCTATATGTTGCCTTAACAGCACATTTCTATAACCGCTACGTCAAACTATTATGTAATACTATTAGCGGTTAACCCTATCGCACGGCTTACGTACTGGTAGCCAGCCAGTCACGCATGTTCGAGATCTATATGCGACTCGCAACTTCCTACAAGAACGTGTCAAGGCCTATGAATGCAACACAAACAAGGGTGATCCCTTAAATCTAAGGTTAATATGTATAAAATAATAACTACGAAAAAATAGAACTATACAGTATAATCTATCTAATTATGACAATATAGCATAGTTTATTTTGCAGAAAAAGAAATAATAAATAAATGCATGAATATGAGCTAAAATAAATAGACAACAAATGGCAAGGTATATTGCCTGGTAGGACACCCGATGTGGTACAATGATCATGATGTCACACAGTTGACTCCGGTGTTACAACAACGCAAGACAATCTCCGATAATGGCGTAGATTGTTCCATCGGGTCCAGAATGGTCGATTAGTTAGGGTTGACATAAGGTAGTCCAGAGTTGGCGGTAGAATTGGAATAATGCGATTGGTCATGGAACGGAGGAAAATCGAAGAGAATTGTATAAAAGATATATATACTAATTTGGAAAAACTATTTATAATACTTGAAAAAAATAGAGTTTTACTTAGTTAAAATAATTAAATTAGGTACTTAAAAATCCAAAAATCTTTTTGGGGCAAAAACTCCAAGTTTTGTCGAAATAATATTTTAGGCTGAAACCCATATTTTTATAAATCAAAACATATTTTAAGTGGCACAAAATAATTTTAGAACATTATTTAAGGCTAAAACCTATATTTTGTAAAACTAAAATTTTGGTTAAATAATTTAACTTTAATAGATAGAAATTTTTACAGTAATATTATAGCCAACAATGTTCGAATTACAAAAATAGTTTTTTTAAAGAATAATACATTGAAAAAAATCTAACATTCTTTTATGCAAAAACTCTTAAGTTTTAAAGAAATATGAATTAGCATAGAGAAAATATATTTCTTTAGTAAAATATTTAAATAGTATTTGTGAAATACAAACAAAATTTATTTTATAATTTGTAAAAATACATTCTTATGGATCTAATATTTTCAGGTACATAAAAATATACTTAAATAATATAATAATATTCCTAGGGGTTTCGAAATCATATTTTGAAACTAAGTTATAGGCAAGCCCAATATACTATTTTAGTAGTGATACAAAAATTATTGATAAAGAATAAAACCAAAATTATGTAACTATGCAAATAAAGAAAATCTAAAAATAGCAATATCCTACTACTACTACTACTACTACTACTAATAATAATAATAATAATAATAATAATAATAATAATAACAATTATAATACTAATATTTGTATTAATTTTTTTAACAGACAGACAAGAAAACAAAAACAAAACAATTTATAGCAAAAATAATAACATTAACGATAATAATAATATCATTTATTACTACTAATATAAATAACAAAATAAGTCAGCAGTTTTCAGTGCTGCCTTTCTTCAAATCTTGAAATGCCAAGAAAATGAATTTAAAATAAACAACTATGCTAATCCTACACCAGCTGTCTTCTCCTCTCTGTTGACGAGAGAACAACACAACAAAAATCAAAAGGAAGAGGCAACATAATAAGAATAAGGAAGATGAGAGTTAGGCGTGAGAGAGAGGAAGCAAAATAGACTGTGAGTGAACTGGAGAGAGGTCGGGAAGAACGAGAGGGAGAGCGGTTGGCGCTGGCAATTGCCGGAGGCAGCGGGATGCACCGGAGGACGTGTGCGCCCGCGACGGAAGGCGGTGCTCGGGCGGCGGGTTCGGATCTATAGGGCGGCACTATGGAAAGGTGGGACGGCTGGAGTTCGGTTAGGGCGAATCTAGGTGCGCGTTTGTCTGCACGGTTCGTGGGGCCGGGCCGGGGTGGTGGTGTTTTATTTGTTTCTGGGTTTTTCTTTTGGTAGGAAGGGTGGCGGTAGTAATTGTGGTGGTTGTGGTGGTCGGGACAAGGTGGAGATGGTGGTGGTGGTCTCTGTGAGGAGGTGGCGAGGTGGACGACGCATGGGTGATGGTCGTAGGTGGTCGCCGAAGATGCTATGATTGCGGTGGTGATGGTGATGGTGATGGTACGAGTGATCGATAGGGAGTGATGGAGGAGGTTACTGGTGTTGGGGGTTCGGGTCTGTGGCGGCAGCATGATGGTGTCGGTTGTGGACAACCACAGCGCGACCGCAGACGGAATAGGGGGCTAGGATTGGGGAAGTCGAAGCGGCGGCCGACGCAACGCTATATCTGGGGCTCGGCCAGGATGTCGGGGAAACAACAAGGCGGGGGTGCTGGTGTTGAGTTGGGGTCTCGACCACGGTGGAGTCTAGCGGAGAAGGCGGGTCAGGCTAGAGAGGAGTTGGGGGCGGCTCTAGGTGGTGGATGGCCGGATTTGAATGTATATATAAAATTGAATATAATGGAATTTGTGGACATTGACACGGTGCACAACACGGAGAAATTTTGGGATACTTATGAATGAAAAGCTTATGGATGCTCCTTGTATATAGGGGGTGAACCTCCTCATGGGATATGGATTAGGACGTTTTAAATTCTCGTTAGATAATCTTCATGTTTAATTTAAAATAATTAATTCAATCAAAAATCAAATCTAAATTAAATTCGAATAAATATAAATCCAGAATATAGATGAATCTTCATCTTTAGTTTAAGCTATCAAATTAATAAATCTAACCACAATTTAAATTATAATAATTAAACTAAAATATCTTTTTATAATTAATTAGTAAATAATTTTAAAAATCACACTACATATTTAAGTATTTGAAATAAATAAAATAGTTATCATTTGTTTTCAAAAATAAAATATAAATGAATTAAATTTCAAAATATAATTTCTTGAAATATTATGTATACTTGTACAAAAAGCCTTTTTATTTAAAAGAATTTTATATAAAATATATACTCTAAATCTATTTCAAAAATAAACTATTTCTATATTACCAAAAACTTCTTATGTAAAAGAAAAGATAGTCATCTCGTACATATGTATTCGCACGCAACGATAATAATACCATCGTAAAACAAAAAAAAAACACAATGAAATATATGAATTAAAAAACTATAGTGAATTTTTAGGAGGTTTTACATCCTACCCATCGTACAAGAATTTCGTCCTCGAAATTAAAAAGTAACTAGGATATGAAGGGTTGAGAGGATAAAAGGATTTCTCATAAGAAAATACGATCAGGGTGTTGGATAAGGAAACGTCGTACAATGAAAAGGGACAACTTAGGAAATCGTGATTCCGATGTCACGAAAAATAAAATCACGGTTAGGGTTTAGGTATTGAATGAGGGTTGCTAATTGACGCAAATAAAAGATTAGGGTTTAAGTAATTCAAGATTTAAACATGAAATAAATAATACAAAATTAAGAGAAAATGATTTAAAGATTTTGGAAATATGATTCCTTAAGACAGAATTGTATGGTAGACGTCTAGGTTGAGGTATGATTATGGAAACGCTTCTAATCATTCTTAGGTTTTCAAGTGATTAGAAGGTCGTGATAGAAGATATAGGGTCGAAGGAAAGGACGAATAGTTTAAGATGAGGATATAACCATGGGTTGGTAATGACTAACTACACGTGGCCATAGGTGATAGGGCAACTAAAGGGAATACTCTGTACGAGCGATTTCGTCCTTCTAAAATAGGTGAAAGATGAAAGCAAATAAGGGTTCAAGAAGATACGATTGAATACTATTACAATTTTTAAAGGCGATTGAATAGTTTCAAAAATAGATTGTTAAGGCAAACGTGGAAGAGATCTTAAAGGGCTAGTACATTTGTTAACTATATCTCAAATCCACGTCGAGTAATCGTAAGAATGGCAAACCAAAATGCACTTGGTTGCCATTATGCACCGGTCCTAATTAGACAACACCTTAGTGGGAGCTCTTTCAATAACATATGTCGTGAACGAGCTTGATAAAGAATGAGCTTGAAAAACTAGGCTATATTTGCAGCGTTAGTCAAGTTAGTCAAAATATAAGTAGGGGGATAATGATGAAAGAAGATGAATAATCCAAGTTCCTTAAAATCTAAGTCTTGTCTGGATTTTGGTGCCTATACCGTCGTCCTATTGTCTTCCTGTCTAAGGCTTTGGTTGGCTAGATGGGTTAGGGTCCTCTAAATTCTAAAGTCTAAGTAAATTATTAATATGGGTCACAAGGACAAAGGGTTTGCTAGGTCGTGACGTATTCTACCCAACTTACAAGAGTTAAACTTAGTAGTGTGACGGGTCAATGGAACATATCTATATAGTATGGGTATCTTCCTAACTACTATCAAGCACGAAAGAAAGAGAATAATTTACGGTAGTGGAAATTAAGCAAGATGCAAATCAAGGAGTCAAGCGAGAGTTCGAAAATAGAATCGAGAAAGGAGGTCAAGTATGTGGATGAGATCCTAAACTCTAATCCTATACGCATGCTTGCTCGGTATGGTAAAGTAACCAAATAATTTATCTTGACCTATATGGGCCACCACTGTAAAATCCCTAAATTTTTACTGGTATTTTTTTAAATTTTTATATTATCGCATTGGTTTTCTTTTGACATTGTACGTAGCGTGCGAATACGAAAATGCCAGAAATTTTTTTTATAAAAGTTTGTATAGGTTTCTGTACATATAGAAATAAATAGTTTTATACATTTAGAGTATATATTACGTGTATAAAACTATTTTATATAAAAAGGCTTTTATTGAAATGATATTTTTATTAAAAATGTACTATCGCATGTAATTTAATTTATGTATATTAATTTTCGAAAACTAATTATGACCAATTTTATCATTTGCAAAAAGACATTTTAAATAGTTATGTTTATTGCTATTTTCGAAATAAATATTTTAGTTATTTATCGTATATATAAAAATACATTTTGAAAGTTGTTTCATTAAATCTTTAATTATTATGGTAATTTAAAATTTGAATTATTTTATTTGATTTTAAACTAAAAGGTGGAATTTATCTAGATTTAATTAAATGATGATTTTGATTTGATTAATTCGGTTTAAAGCAATTTAAAATAAATAATAAATTATCTATTTTGATTTAAATAAATCATAGTCTTTATTCTAATGGGATTTCTACCTCCTATAAAAGGAGAGGTACTTTTCCTCTTTTTCTATGAACTCCACAACCCCAAATTTCCACAACCAACGGCGCATCGTGTCCATGTTTTCCCCTCCCATCTTATTCCAAGATTTACATATACATAAACCTCTCCGTGTCGGACACACCCCGACACAATCGAATTCCTAACCCTATCCCTAGCCCAGATCTATCCCGACCACCGCCTCTGACTGCCCCCTCGGCGCACCCCTGCCAACTTCGACACACACCATCATCGTTGCACCATCGTGGCCTCCTCCTCTCCCGACCAGACCTGAACCCGACCCCATCATCAATACTGTCCAACCACCACCTTCGCCACCACTCATCGTCCCCGTCTCCACCAACTCCACCAACGCATCCTTCCGACCAACACGACACAACCCAGCAAGACCACCACCGGCCTTCACCCGAACCCGCCGCCAACACATCATCACCATCACCCGACAACCTAGCAGCCACTACCACAACCCTCACCCCCACCATATTCATCGTCACTACCAAAGAAAACCCCCAAAACAAAAAACTTACCTAACCCCCGCCGAGATCGGGATCACCAGATCCGCCCCCCGTGCCCTGCCGTCGGCGTGCGGAGTCCCTTGCCGCACCTAGACCGGAGCGCCGGCGAGGCCTCCATGCACGGTTGCCACCACGTCGTGCCAGTCGTCCAGCCACCGGCACCGCCGCGTGCGCGCATCCGCCGCCTTAGCCTCCCCTGTCGTCCCTGAGAGCACCGCCGCCCTCCAAAACCCTTCCCGTCAACCCCGGCCGCCTCCTCCCCCGGCCGGCGTCGCCTTGCAGTGCCGCGCGTCGAGGACCCCTTTGTTCATCTCCTCCCTCCTCCTTCCTATCTCCGCGAGCTCCGCCCCCTCTCCCGTTCTTCCTCGACCCCCTCTCGTCACTCTCCTTCTCTTTTCCTTTCTTTCCCTTCTCCTCTCTCTTCTTCACCTCCATTTTCTTATTCTTCTTCTTTACTTTTTTTGCTGCTTCTTAAAAGGAGAAAGTGATTTTATTATTTATTATTTATTATTATTATTATTATTATTATTATCATTATTATTATTATTATTATTTTGCTTGTTTGTTTATTACTTATGTTATTATTATATTATTATTATTATTATTAGTTAAAAATTTCCTTAATATTATTCTTACTATTATTATTATTCTCATCATCTATTTTACTTATACAAAATATATTAAGTAGATTAGTTTTTAGAAATATTTTTTATATAACATCTTTGATAATAACAAGTTACACTATTAGTATCTTGTTATTATATAGTATAAGAATTTTTTTTCTAAAATTAATTTAAAAAAAAATGTTATTTGGCCTAGGACTAAATGCATCCATTTTCAGTTTTTGTTTACAAGCCCTAAAATAGTATTAGATAATTTTATTCGTTATGGTTTCATAGTTTACAATTTTCGTTTGATAAAGATTATTTTGCCTAAATTATTTTTATAATTTTAAATATATGTTGGTAATATTTGGAATAAAAGAAAAACGAGTTTTTTTTTTTCTTTTCTATAATTTATTTTTCAAGTATAGTTTTATGGTGGCCTTTCATTTCAAACTCGATTATAAAACATACAATATTAAAATTTTATTTTATTTTTATATGACTATTGACCAAAAAAACTATGGAAGTACAAATTAGGGTTCCCAAAGATATTTTTAGTTTATTTTTCAAAAGTCTTTATCCAAAATAGTTTAACTAATAAAACAGAGTTTTTTTTTTTGGATATTTTCAAAAATAGCTATATATATTTACAAAAATCTCTTCTTATTTGTGGTTAATCTTATCCCTATCCTCTTACAATCTCGGGCCTCTCTATATCGTCGTTAGCTAAATTGACCCTCTTGGACCCAATGGAATTGTCCGTGCCACCGTTCGTGGTCACCTTGTATAGTTGTTGCACCGAAGTTGTAGTTCGTGCCACCTTGATCATCGCACCACACCCGACGGCCTACCAGGCAAGTATACCTTGCTAATTAACTGTTATATTATTTATTTTCAGCATTTATTTACTTGTTTCATATTTGTTATTTTTAATTGTTATAAACTACGCGTCCAAGCCATACTTGGGTACAAACGACTCTATTAGTCGTTTTACTATATGCATGTTAACTTAGTGTTAGCGGACTACCTCCTTGTTGGGGATATCCTTATATCTCATTTGGCCATGACACTTACACTACACGGTTTGAGGCATTTTATTAGGGGCACGACTTACATATTGACTAGCTATCCCTAAAGTCGTACGATGGTAGATATTTGTAACTGCTATGACTAGGGTTTAGAGACTCAAGCAGTTACAAAACTGGACGAGTTATGGACATGACTTGGACAGTATGGGAAATATTGGGGGAGGATAGTCGCTAGTGCGTATGGAAAGCCAAACAGGTAATCCATAGTTTTCGAAAGGAACTATGGCGATATATTTACAAATGTCCTCTGACATTTTAGATGTTACGGATGGATACGTATGACTGGATGCCAGTTGCGTACTTATAAGCCTAAAATCCCACTAATGCGCATAAAAGTTGTCCTCTAAATTGCACAATAGATGATTAGCATTCCCTTTTGCATGCTTGTGTCTAGGAGAGTCTTTACATATTATTATTATTATTTTGACAGTCATATTAGCATGTTCTTCCTGTATCGTGCTACGTCCCTCTGAGGACCTGGTTATTCTCCAGGTGTGTGTTCATGTCTTCCGCAGGTATCCTAGTCGAGGTCGTGGTCTTCTTCATTTATTCGAAGATGACGTGACTTGGTTCCTCCTTGCTACTTCCACTTAGCCTTTTATATATTATGTACTTCTTTCTTTTTATTTTGGTTGGTAGTGGATGTGTCTCTACCCAACATATTGTACCAAAACAATTCATTATATGATATCTTTTATTCCTTTATTTTGTGGATGAGATCAGTTAGTTGTGGTTTACTATATTTTACAGCTTATGGATACATACAAGGCCCCTGTACTTCATATGTATACAGCTGGCATGTCTATATACTTAGTCCTACGTATTTTGGGACTGTGGCGTTACAACCACAAAAACATGTAATGCTCCAGTCCCAAAATAGTTAGGACTGAGTATGTAGACATGCCAGCTGCATACATACGAAGTATATAGAATCCTCGTATGTATACATAAGCTGTAAAATATAGTAACCATGACAACTAATCTCATCCACAAAATAAAAGAATAAAAGATACCATATAATCAACCATGAATTGTCTTTATATAAGATGTTGGGCGGAGACAAATCCACTACCAACTAGTTAAAAGAAAAGTAATACATGGCAACTGAAATGATTGGTCGAGAGTAGCAAAGAAAGATCCAAGACACGTCAACTTCGAAAGAATAGAGAAGATCACGACCTCGGCCAGAATACCTGCGGAAAGACAAGAACACACACCTGAAAAGATCACCAGGTCCTCAGAGGGACATAACAAGATACACAATATCATGCCATAATATTGAATATAAACTGCTCAATAAATAAGTCAATTGGATTATAACATGGTCCAATACACACCATTAAATTAGCGTACCATCCTTCCAACCAAACAAGGACAGGAGATGACACACTAATTCACGATGATGTATCTTTCTATGCTATGAATCCAATATGGTATCCGGACCACAACAAGGTTCAGTACGTTCTCATCGAAGTAGTGAGCCACACCTACAACCAAACAATGACCAAATGTGGCAAACTAGTCTGCGATAAGTTACTGGTCCAAGCGACGGTCAGATATAATACTGAAACCAAAAGTACTCATAACTAACGGATAAGGTAGCCTAACTATTCTAAGTGAATGCAGTTTAAGAACATCTCTCCAACGCATGGGCTCTCTGGCTAAAAATAGGATCGACATAGTCCCCACTTGGGGCACTAGAGGTCTCAAGCATAACCGTTCTTCGAACGTCAGTGGCCAGCAATAAAATAAAGGGTCGTCAAGTCGCATCTCCGAAGGAGTGTACGGTCACAAGGAAAATATGTATAGTGGCCCATACGCTAAGGATATGTCCTACCCACCGAGTGCCTATATGTTGCCTTAACAACACATAACTTCTATAACCGCTAAGTCAAACTATCATGCAATACTATTAGCGGCTAACCCTATCGCATGGCTTATACGTACTGGTGGCCAGCCAGTCACACATGTCCGAGTTCTATATGCGACTCGCGACTTCGTAGCAAAAATGTGTCAAGGCTTATGAATGCAACACAAACAAGGGTGGTCCCTTAAATCTAAGGTTAATATGCATAAAATAATAAGTACGGGAAATAGAACTACATAGTATAATCTATCTAATTATGAAAATATAGCACAGTTTATTTTACAGAGAAAGAAATAATAAATAAATGAATGAATATGAGCTAAAGTAAATAGACAAAAAAATGGCAAGGTATCTTTCCTGGTGGGATGCCCGGTGTGGTGCAATGATCATGATGTCACACAGTTGACACCGGTGTTACAACTACGTAAGACAGCCTCCGATAATAGCACAGACTGTTCCATCAGGTCCAGTATGGTCGAATTAGTTAGGGTTGAGATAAGGTAGTCCAGAGTTGGCAGAGAATAGGAATAATGTGATTGGTCATGGAACGGAGGAAAATCGAAGGGAATTGTATAAATGATATATATACTAATTTAGAAAAACTATTTATAATACTTGAAAAAAATAGAGTTATACTTAGTTAAAATAATTAAATTAGGTACTTAAAAATCCAGAGTTTTGTCAAAATAATATTTTAGGCTGAAACCTATATTTTTATAAATCAAAAAAATATTGAAGTGGAACAAAATAATTTTAAAAAATTATGTAAGGCTAAAACCCATATTTTCTAAAACTAAAATGTTGGTTAAATAAATTTACTTTAATAGATAGAAATTTTTACAGTAATATCATAGCCAACAATATTCGGATTACAAAAATAGTTTTTTTTAACAATAATACTTTGAAAAAAAATCTAAAATCCTTTTATTCAAAAACTCTTAAGTTTTAAAAAATATGAATTGGCATAGAGAAAGTATATTTCTTTAGTAAAATATTTAAATAGTATTTGAGAAATACAAACAAAATTTATTTTATAATTTGTAAAAATACATTCTTATGGATCTAATATTTTCTGGTACATAAAAATATAATTAAATAATATAATAATATTTCTTGGGGTTTTGAAATCATATTTTGAAACTAAGTTGTAGGCAACCCCAATATACTATTTTACTAGAAAAACAAAAAATATTGGTAAAGAATAAAACCAAATTTATGTGACTATGCAAATAAAGAAAATCTAAAAATAGCAATATCTTACTCATAATAATAATAATAATAATAATAATAATAATAATAATTATAATACTAATATTTGTATTAATTTTTTTAAGAGAGAGACAAGAAAACAAAAACAAAAAATTTTATAACAAAAATAATAACACTAACGATGATAATAATATCATTTATTACTATTAATATTAATAACAAAATAAGTCAACAGTTTTCAGTGCTGCCTTTCTTCAAACTTGAAATACCAAGAAAACAAATTTAAAATAAACAACTATGCTAATCCTACACCAGCTGTTTTCTTCTCTCTATTGACGAGACAACAACACAACAAAAATCAAAAGGAAGAGGCAGCATAATAAGAATAAGGAAGATGAGAGTTGGACGTGAGAGAGAGGAAGCAAAATAGAGGGTGAGTGAGCTGGAGAGAGGTCGGGAAGAACGAAAGGGAGAGCGGTTGGCACTGGCAATTGCCGGAGGCGGCGGGAAGCACCGGAGGACGTGTGCGCCCGTGGCGGAAGGCGGCGCGCCGGAGGTAAGTAAGCGGTGGTGGTGGTGTTCTATTTGTTTTAGGGTTTTTCTTTAGGTGGGAAGGGTGTCGGTGGTAATTATGGTGGTTGTGGGGGTTGTGGTGGGCGGGACAAGGTGGAGATGGTGGTGGTCTCTGTGGGGAGGAGGCGAGGTGGACGACGCGTGGGTGATGGTCGTAGATGTTCGTCGAAGATGCTATAATTGCGTTGGTGATGGTGATGGTACGAATGATCGACGAGGAGTGATGGAGGTGGTTACTGGTGTTGGGGGTTCGGGTCTGTGGCGGCAACGGGGTGGTGTCGGTGGTGGACAACCACGGCGTGACGGCGGGCGGATAGGGGGCTAGGATTGGGGAAGTCGAAGCAGCCGACGCGGCACTATATCTGGTTTTGGCCAGGATGTCGGGGAAACAACAAGGCGGGGGTGCTGGTGTTGAGTTGGGGCCTCGGCCTCGGCCTCGGCGGAGTCTAGCAGAGAAGGTGGGTCACAGGATAGAGAGGAGATGGGGGCGGCTCTAGGTGGTGGGTGGCCGGATTTGAATGTATATGTAAAATTGAATATGATGGAATTGTGGACACTGACACGATGCACAACACCTTTATGTGGAGAAATTTTGGGATACTTGTGAATGAATGAAAATCTTATGGAGGCTCCCCTATGTATAGGGGGTGAACCTCCTAATGGGATATGGATTAGAACTTTTTAATTTCCGTTGGATAATCTTCATGTTTAATTTAAATTAATCAATTCAATCAAAAATCAAATTTAAATTAAATTCAAATAAATATAAATATAAATCCAGAATATAGATGAATCTTCATCTTTAGTTTAAGCTATCAAATCAATAAATCTAACCACAATTTAAATTATAATAATTAAACTAAAATATCTTTTTATAATTAATAAATAAATATATTCGAAATTCACACAACATATTTAAGTATTTGAAATAAATAAAATAGTTATCATTTGTTTTCGAAAATAAATTATAAATGAATTAAATTGCAAAATATCATTTTTTGAAATATTATGTATACTTGTACAAAAAGCCTTTTTATATAAAAGAATTTTATATAAAATATATACTCTAAATGTATTTCAAAATAAACTATTTATTTCTATATTACCAAAAATTTCTTATGTAAAAGAAAAGATAGTCATCTCATACATACGTATTCGCATGCGACGATAAGAATACCATCGTAAAACAAACAAAAAAGCATAATGAAATAAATGAATAAATAAAACCATAGTGAATTTTTAGGGGGTTTTACATGAACCTATTAAACGAGGTTCGTTGTGCTGAGTTCTAGGTTCATCCTATTAATTTGGGCATTTTTGACCAATGACCACGTGGCATATTGGTTGGACCACACTCACCTTATATAAAGGGGAGCTTTTCTGAAGAGTCGTCTTCCTCTCTTAGCATTCCAAACGCTATGCTCGATCCCGACTTAGCTTCGAACGACCATTTAGCCTTGCACAAGTCGGCTGATGGTTGTTGATCCCTTCTTTCAAAGGAGTTGTTTCTTTGTAGAAGAACTACTGTTGAGTTTCGAGATGCACTTGAGCTTTTGGCATAAGAAGTTCAAACCTGAACAACGTCTTGGAGGTCTTCGAGATCCAAGCTTTCAGACTTGGATTGGTTGCCAATCCGAAGAGCCACAGGTTGTGCTCTGTCCTGCTCAATGGCGATGGCATGGCCTGTGCTGTGGACTAAGTTCTTGCTCGAGAAAATAGCTACTTCAGGAAGTGGCTCGCTCTGACAGTGCTGCACGTCTATGAAGATTAACCCCCTTTTATGGCACCTGTGAAGATTAACCCTCTTGTAGATCTCTAGATGCCTTAGTTCTTTTCATGATGAATCTGGAATAGATCATTGTAGGCATGATTTAAAAGAAGGTCTTTTCTTGTAATCATAATGAATCTGTAATAGATCCTTGTAGGCATGATTTAATAAAGAACTCTTTATGAACTGTTGTTTCTGATCATCTGTCTGCGCTTTGGGTACCTGCACTTTTGTGAAGCTGTGTAGCGAGAACACTACCTGTGCATTTGATATGTCTGCACATTTTCATGCTTCTACAGCGCCTACGTAGGCTGTGCGCATGAAGTGTGTTCGAGTTGCAATCTGTGCTGCTCTTCCACCATTGATCTGGGTGCATTTTATGCACTGGAATTGGATCAGGGGCGCATCACTCACATACACACCCTGACGCTTAGCTTTGCCATGCGTCTGAAGAGGGTGCAAATATATACCTTTTCTCATATGATTGACGCAATGTGATCACTCACAGACATAGATTGAGAGAGATGACCACCATGCACAACGCACCCCTCACCAGGCATACTTGTGCTACGGTCACCATCAACTGTTGCTATTGCAAAATAGTAGTTCCATCGCCAAGGTAGTCTGTATTCCAGCGACTGCAAACTGTCGTACCCATCCGATATCGTCTCGAAAAGAGGGTGCCAATTGACGACGGAGAAGAACTCGTGGTCGCCTCGTGCCATGTCATCTCCAATTCTCATGCTTCCTAGAAAAATATGAAGACCAATAACCCTCTAGCTTCGGCTAGTTCGTCAAAAAGCCGACCGAAAGGGAATAAAGCAATAGTCCCTATTGCCGGGGTATTCCAGAATACCCGATCAAAAGTAAAGACCGCATCGGCAGTACAGATTGGGGGTAGCCAGACCCCGATTATATAATAATCCTTTATTTGAAGATGAAGACATCTATCAGGGAACGAATACCGATGTGCCTAGGGGTGGCCAACTCTGGGATTCAGAGGAGGAGGATTTGATATCGACCTTTCTGCAGGAAAGCATGGCTGAAAGTAAAATATTAACCGTCCCATCCACTTCAGCCCATGTCATGCATGTTTACATGACAGAGGATGGAAATGAATCAGAGGGAGACGCTTCAGCTTTGAATCTAGTACATCGTATGGGTATCCTGGAGACGAGCCTTAAAACAATTTTTGCTTCTATTTAGACATTGATGCAGGTGGTATTCAAGATTAGGACAAGCTTAGTGGCAAATCCTACGATCAGGGCTCCGACATCCGCAAGTCCGGACCCAAGTGCCAATGGGAAATCAACGTGCCACTACGACAGGTGCCCTCGGGGACTTACCTACACACTTTACTTGGGTCATCGGCTTCCCTTAGGACCAACCAACATACCTTGCATCGGCCTTCCATTCCTACCTCAACCGAGGAACTGTTTGAACTCGTAAGGGATATATGCGCGCACATAGAGGCAAAGGACAAACATGAGGAGCGCCAGAAGTTTGGGTCCAGCAGCCCTATCCCCCTGAGTGGAACAACATGGTTTATCCTTCCAAGTATAAATCATAGACATTGGAACCATTCGATGGAAAAGAGTCTCCCTGTCGATATCTGACATACTTTGCCTCCATGACGGGGTACTTGCCGAAGGACGACGCCTTGCTGACGAGTCTATTCATAGGGGCAGTGAAGGGGGTAGCCTATGAATGGTTTTGTAGCCTCCCTGATCACTGCATAGCCTCTTTCGAGGATCTGAAGCACCTTTTCCTCTCCCGGATCTATGACGACGGAATAGACATAACCATGTCCTCCCTCATAGAAATCACCCAGAAGGAGGAGTCAATTCAAGCTTACATCGAACGCTTTCGTCAGGCATGTCTAAGGCTGTTACGACTCGCTACCCAAATTGTTGGGTCGGGTTGGGCCGGGCCATGCCCAGCCTATGCTTGTGTCATAGCATAGTAAGCTATTCTAAGTAAAGACAGTAAAGGATCTAAGGTGCTAATAATTCTAATATCATATTTAACAGTTCATCACAACACATCATCTAATAGCGAAAGCAAATAAGTTCAGATTTTAGTTATTACACTTCCAAAGTATTAAACTGGGGACAAATTCCAGTGACAAAAGATAGAGTCTAAACAGTTCAACATACTAAGCCAAAAGGGATCTAAAGCAAGACTACTAAGCGAGGTTCCCTGCGAGGACTTCCTCGGAAGCAATGACTTGGTCCTCTACAGTGGACCCATAGTAAGAATCACAGAGCATCTCTTCCTCAGAAAGTATGTCGACAAAATTTTTCTGTAAGGAAGGGAGCAAGTACTGGTTCTACAAACTAAACATACTAGCATGAACGAAAAGAGATGTGCTAAAAAGAAACATATCATATAATAGTCTATCATATGGTGAATACATTTGTCATGGTGACATATATATATATTATTTGAAACTCTAGCAGGTACGTGATCGGTCAATAGGTATAAAATATACCGGTGTACAAGTCTATATGTAATAAAATGTACATACGTATAAGTCTACAAACATAGGTGTACGTACATACAGATATACGGGATAAAGGACTACAACAAGGGTGTATGAGATGCAACCGAGCTTGCTACATATAATGAGTCTGATCACGTACTCAACTAGCAGTTTTCTCATCCCCAAGTTATAAACATGTGAAAGGTACTAAGAGCAGTTTAAAACATGTGAAGCATATGGAAGGTATATAGAAACATGTAAAATATGATTTCAGTTATAAATAGCTAAATTAACAATATTCATATACAGCTCATTATCATATGCAGTGAGTAAAGTTTGTAGCTTGTACTTGCCTCGAGCAAGGCAATGTAATGAGAATGCAGAGGAAGAAGCCTGGTGTCTTGTCACTATCAAAAAGGTATACGATCTCAGTTCATATTCTATGTTCAAGACTCTAATTCTTGTGGTAGGACACGACTTCTAACTGGGACACTTAGCTTATTGAGGACCTAGCATAGACCAATATGGGATGATACTAAACCTATAATCAACACATAGAGTTCTTAGAGACTAAACACTATAATGGGGAACAAAACTACAAAACTTAAATTATCCAAAAACATGAACTACCACACAAAGCACAATTGTTCAATAAAAATTCAGACTGTCCACTATGTTCCAACAATTATTTAGGCAGTTATAAAGCTCCAATAAATATGAAATAAAATTCCAAAATCATCCTTGTTAATTATAATTTTTTTGGAATCTCTAAACTCTTGTCGATATTTATAAAAAAATTAGAATACATAGGTATCTTAAAAGTAGGTTCTGAATACCAATTTTTTTACACTGATAAATATGTAAACTAAATTCTGGAAAAATTGTACTACATTAGCTAAAGTAATATAGTATTTAAATTTTTCCTGAATTTATATAGTAATTAATTACTGTTTAAAAATTGGAAAACATCAAGGTACAGTTTCTGAAAATAAATAATTAAAATTTTTAATGTATTTGTCCACGTATACAAAATTGAACCGAAGTCCAAATACGGGACCCAAGGCCATAAATCAAGTCCAATATGACTTGTACATGTCTTGAATGTATTTAGGCTCACTTGAGTCCACACAACCCATGCTAGGTTTTGGCTCACAATGGCCGTAAAAAATACGTATAAATACGAGATTAAATACGTAAGTAAAATAACATGTTAAAATAATATAAATATATAATAATACTGTAAACTATACATAGATAATAATATAACATATATATTATACAGTAAAGTATATAGTACTTATATATTTATATATATACATATACACAAAATACATTATATATATCAATAACAGTATATATGTAGATATACCTATATATACAAATACATACATAAAAATATAAATATACATATATACACATAGCCCAAGTCCAACGGGAGAATGGGTTCACAGCCCACAACTCAAAGTCCAATATGGACACATGGGAAAAATGGTAATTTCAGGTCAAAATGATGTTAGCTGTTGGATCCACTTTACACCGAAAAACATGTCAGGATAGAAGTCCACTAATCCTGGAAAATTATATGTCCACGAGTTCAGAATGACGATACGAATCCAACGGTATATCCGAAATTGGATTCCGATGAGCCGATCTTAAAATGGCCCGTTGATCCGGACATTGGGACCTGGTTTGCACCGAAATGTGTGTCAAGGCCAAGATGCTCCAAACCCAGCAAATTATATATGAATCCATGCCAGAACGATGCCACGAGTCCACTGGTGGCATCGGAATTGGAATCTGGAGTCCCGAAATTCAAAATTAGAATTTTACAAGTTAAAAATTACGGTTTCGAAAGGCCAACTTTGGCATCCATTTTAACCAACCAAACGACATCCTATGAAGCTGAAACTTATATGGCACGAATGTGGTTATACATACTGCGCACCTGAGTTGGTGGTTCATCAACCGAAGCTTTGACGAGGGAGATACAGATCTGCAAAGTTGACTCCATAAAACTGTCCAAAATAAACACAATTATTCGGACAACTTTGGAGGAGTGAAGGGTAATATTACGAGACTGTATTGGAGGAAAGAGTTCATCGATCAAATGGTCGAATTGCCTAAAAAATGTGCACGAAGATGCTTCGATGAAGCACAAATTCTGAGTTCAAAAACTCGTGCATCACGACAGAATCTCGTCCAAAATGTACGAATCGCCTACGTCGTACAACAGAGGTGACGCATCCATCGTGGGGGAGGCCTGGGCAGTTCGTCGGGGCTGTGCTCGAGGGTATCGTGCGTCATTTACGTACATGCCACATCAACTGCAGCAGCTGCGTACTACTCGCGCTTGCTGTCTACGCCTGGCCAGGCGGTGCATGGCAATGCAGCACTGCCTCCTGCAGTGGCCATTGGTCTGTCGGGGTGGCTGCATGGGACGAGAACAACAGCAGCAAAGAAAGGAGAATAGGGTCGGGCTCGGGTGTTCATGCATATGAGAAAGAGAAGGAGAGGAAGAAGATTATGAGTAGAAGATGGTGAAGAAGTTAGGGTTAAGGAAGGGTGTTGGTGTCGGCTATGAGGGAGGTGTGAATTTGCTGTTATGGAGAGAAGGGGATGAAGTTGCTGTTGGTTTGGTTTGGAGGTGAGAGAAATATGTATAGTTATTTGTGAATGAAAGGGTAGGTTATGTTAGAAAAAGTAGATAGAGAGAGTACTTGGCTGAATTAGGGAGGTGAAAGAAAGATGTGTAGTTATTTGTAAGAATAGATGGAGTGGATTGATGAAGGATAAACCAATGGCTAGGATTTAGAGTGGCTTTATGATGATGCGTAGTACCTATGCAAAGAGGAGAGAAATTGGTGTACGGTGTGTTGGTGTATTAGAGGGTGTCCCCATGAATTTGAGTTGGTGTTTGTGGACTTTGGGTTGGGTTCATTTGGGATAGGTTGGGTCGAAATTAGGCTATGTATGGTTATGACTACAAATTTAGTCATTTATAATCATTGGTGAAATACTAGCATGGGGGTGCTCAATTGGATGGCACGCAAGTGGTATGTGCATAGTAGGCTCAAAATAGATCAAAATCATATATTGGATCAATTAGATTGGACCGATGTCGAGTCCCGAAATTTAATTGGAAGTTAGGTCAGGTTTTACGGTAGATGGTCAAATGGCCTAAATTGATCCAAAAGTTGTGCGATGCAAATAAAATACAAGGAAACAAGTTTGAGTGTGACGTGATACACCAAAATAAAGATGATCTTGTCTACGATAAAACTCATATAGGAAATTTCAAGAGGTTGACATCATTGGCGCTCCAAAAACTAAAGTCACAGAGAAGTACATTTAATGATCAAAACTAATTATATTGAAACTATTTATTGAAAATAATTCATTTCAAATTTTTTAAAATAAACCCTAAAAATTAGGGGGCTCACATCCTATCCACCTTACCAGAATTTTATCCTCGAAATTTAAAATCAACGAGTAGGTCAAGCTATAGCATGTAGCTGCTACGGCTACAGTACTCAATCTCCTGCCCTTACGATCATCTCTTATGTTTCACTTTACAATTATTTTGGTTCAGGTTCAACAAGATTCTTTTATTATAAACTATGTCATTTTACTCTCTAGAATCTTTTTTACCAATAAGGTGCCTTCGTGAATATAGGTCATCCTTGAGATATGTATGTAGATCGATAATTCTTAGTTACCAACCATATTTTCAATATCAATTGTAAATAGTTTGTTCCTTTATTCTATCCTCGGTACCCTTATTCTATCAATACACAAGCTTTTTGTATTAATTGCCTTCAATCCTTCTCTACAGCTTCTTCTTGAAATTATACGTTCAATACCTATTCTTGCATAGAGCATTCTTCTTTTTGCTCAACAACTCCTTCGAATATAAATCCTCAATTTCAAACTCTCGATTCATTTATTGATTTATTAATTACCAATGTACATATGTCTTTGTTTTATTTCTTGTTATTTTAACTGATATCTCCCGATCTTATTCGTAATATTATATCTCCCTCTAACTTATCCTATATCATCCCACATATCGATCTACCCTCCAATCATATGTAATTAGCTTGCAAATAACTAATAATTACTTGGTCATCAATGCCCTACAAAAGCTCAACCCTCAAACCTAAACACAAGATTCTAATCCTCAATCCGTAGTCACAGCAATATAATATCTCATCACTCCATCTTAGATACCCTATCATCAAATTATACTATCAATGGAATTGTTCTTAATGGTTTCCAAGTCTACTATAGTCAGTCACTCATACTTGTCCTGTAAGCTTAATCTAACCAGTCCCTAGGAAATGTACTCATCATAATCACACAATAACATTTTATAGTTATACTATGGAATCCATTAACGAGGCTGTCTATTTCAGTCGTCTATTAAATAAAGGTAACAAGGGCATAAGACTGGGTCGAGCAATCCATATCATTATTCAAACAAGTTAAGGATCAAGCAAGCCAAGAAAGATTATCGAAATATCTCCAAGATGGCATGAGGCCAACGAGATGCATAGGATGTAGTCGAGGTAAAACTCGAGAACCATATACCTCTGCGATTATCTCACATGAAGTTACTGCCAAGTCAGTGTGCATTCGGCTAAAATAACTTCCTTGTTCCATAATACGATAGATGGCTGCAGTGCACAGCTGCCATGCCAGATAATACAGGTTCTTGAACTTATCTTGGCTAAGTACATGAAATATTAATCAAATGCATAAGGTATGGTTTAAGTAAGATCCATGAAACATATGTAACCATGATGCTGTCATCTGAAGTCCTACCTCGCTAGTATTTTTCTGGCTGCAAAAAAAACTCTCGATTTAGTAATTCAAGGTTAAAATATACTTTCTCGAACCTTTCTTCGATCAATCCATAAGGCATTTCCAATAATTACCGAGAAGGACGAGAAGAATTATCCAAGAGGTTAACGAAGAAAAGTTTAGTCAAATCATAGGAAAGATGGAACAAAAAAGCAATTATGTCGAGAAAAGATAACATGAAAGCAATCTTGTTGGAGAGTTCTAGAGAAACTATAATCCTACTTGTGGATATAGATAGGACAGAGTTAATCAAGACGGAAAAGAATGATGATAAGAATTTGTTCTTGCTCATTTGATCATAACGAAGTGAACCGATTTAAGATATGATCTGATAACTATACACGTCTTCATGAAATTATGTTGCCAGAATTTTTGCCACACCAGTAAGTACAGCTGCAATAAACGATAGAGTCCATAACTAAGGTATATACCCTATAATTATGTTATCTAGAATTCTTGCCACACCAACCGGTATGACTGCAAAAAAATCTAAATTCCATAACTAAGATAAGTATACCCAAAATCAGGCTCAATATTTTTGTCATACCAGCTAATATGGCTGTTTCTAAACTCCATAACTAAATCAAACATTTTTCTTTCTCATTGTCCTCATCAAATATGTTATGAAAATAAACCTGAGTTCAATCCATAAAATTTATCTCGATGCAAAATCAAAGTCAACAACGAACATCAGGAATCAAATTCAACAATGGACCAAATAAGTGTAAGTAGAAACAAGCGGAAACAGATTTCGAGGTAAGATTTATCGTGAGATTATCAGGGGTCATCCCAACGGTACTATCTTGGTCAAAATTATAACCCCCTAGATTTTAAGCAAAAGGCTAAATATAGTTAACGGTCCTATGCTGTGATGAGTTTCTCCTACGTTGCAATCCTAGTAATCCTTTAGGTGTTCAAAATGTAGTCCTTAGTATCATCAAGTTGTCATAAGATCCTAATTGCAGGCACGGTTGGTACAATAACATAACCAAACAATTTAAGTCTGACCTGAATGGGCCACCACTAAAAATATGTCACGACCGCTTCTTAAATTGTTGGGCCGAGCCGGGCCATGCCAATCTACACTTGTGTCATAGTAGTAAGCTGTTCTAAGTAAAGATAGTAAAGGATCTAAGGTGCTAACAGTTCTAGTATCAAATTTAACAGTTCATCACAACCCTCATCTAATAGCGAAAGCAAATAAGTCAGATTTTATTTGTTACACTTCCAAAGTATTAAACTGGAGAAAAGTCCAGTGGCGAAAGATAGAGTCTAAACAATTCAACATACTAAGCCAAAAGGGATCTAAAGCAAGACTACTAAGAGAGGTTCCCTGCGGGGTATCCTCGGCAGCAATGACTTGGTCCTTTGTAGTGGGCCTATAGTAAGAATCACAGGTATCTTTCCTCAGAAAGTATGCCTAAATTTTCTGTCAGGAATGGAGCAAGTACTGGTTTTACAAACTAAACATACTGATATGGAATGAAAAGAGATGTGCTAAAAGAAAACATGTCAATAATAGTCTATTATATGGTAAATACATTTGTCATGGCGACATATGTATATATTGTTTGAAACTCTAGCAGGTATGATCGGTCATAGGTATAAATATACGGTGTACAAGTCTACATGTAATAAAATACATACGTACAAGTCTACAAGCATAGGTATACGTACGTACAGATATACAGGATAAAGGCCTACAACAAGGGTCATAAGATGCAACTGAGCTTGCTACATGTAATGAGTCTAATCACGTACTCAACTAGCAGTTTTTATTCCCAAGTTATAAACATGTGAAAGATAATAAGAGCAATTTAAAACATGTGAAGCATAAGGTATATAGAAATATGTGAAATATGATTTCAGTTATAAATAGCTAAATTAACAATATTTTGCGCAGTTCATTATCATATGCAGTAAGTAAAGTTTAGTTTGTACTTGCCTCGAGCAAGACAATGTAATAAGAATGCAGAGGAAGAAACCTGTGTCCTGTCACTGTCAAAAAGGTATACGATCTCAGTTTCTATTCTATGTTCAAGACTCTAACACTAGTGGTGCGGCACGACTTCTAACGGGATACTTAGCTAAGTGATGACCTAGCATAGACCAATATGGGATGACACTAAGCCTATAATCAACACTTAGAGTCCTTAGAGACTAAACACTATAATGGGGAACAAAACTAAACATTTAAATTATTCAAAACATGAATTACACAAAAAGCACAATTGTTCAACAAAAATTCAGAATGTCCACTGTGTTCCAACATTATTTAGGCAGTAATAAATCTCTATAATATGAAATAAAATCCTAAAATTGTCCTTGTTAATTATAATAATTTATGATATTTTTTCCGGAATTTTTAAACTCCGAGGATATTTATAAAAAAATATCAGATACATAGGTATCTGAAAAGTAGGTTATGAATACCTATTTTTCTATAGTGATAAATTTGTAAATTAAATTCTGGAACAATTTAGTAAATTAGCTAAATTAACATAGTATTTAATATAATTTTTCTGATTTTTGTAGAATTAAAGTTTATTTAAAAATTAGAAAAACTAGGTACAATTTCTAAAAATAAATAAATAATTATTTAATGTATTTGTCCATGTATACGAAATTGAACCGAAGTCCAAATACGGGACCCAATGCCATGAATCAAATCCATATTGACTTGTATGGTCTTGAATGTATTAGGCTCACTTGAGTCCACACAACCTATGCTAGGTTTCGGCTCACAATGGCCGTACTTAACAAAATACGTATAAATATGAAATTAAATATGGTAAGTAGAATAATATGTTAAAATAATATAAATATATAATACAATAAATTATACATAGTTAATATATATTAATAATAATATAACATATTATTATACAGTAA